>BQNB010059465.1:7500-37313 GCA_026074375.1 Tanacetum coccineum
TATATTATTTTCACCGAGTAGTCATGAGACATTTAGCCTTTCATGGCTATGAAGTTCATAACAAGATTAAATTGATAAACAAGAAACATATTATATCCGGGTAAGAATATGAATCAAAATTCTACCCGTAACAAGTATAGAATTGAAGTACAACCTTTTATTCTTATAAATCTATGATATTCTTCTTCGTTCTTCGTCGTTTGATCTTCAATCTTCAAAATATCATGGTGTTTATAAAGGGGCTAAGAGGAATGAAGCGAGGATATGATGATATTAAGTTGTAGATGATTTAAGGGATGAATGAAATGTGTGTGAGATTTGGCTCTATTTATAGGCTGATTTTGGGGTGAGTGCGGCGCACAACATAAAATGTGCGGCGCACTTAGGGTGTTAATGCGAGGGATATTTAATGATTTCATAGGAAGTGCAGCGCACAACATAATTTGTTCGGTGTACTTGGTGATTAAATGCGTTTACATTTAATAGACTTTAATTTCTTGAGTTCGCTTGGAAGTGTGGCGCACTTACGGCAAGTGCGGCACAGTTATGCCTTTTCAGCCTTGATTCTTTTTCTTTTCTTTTATCTTGATTTCTAATGATCGAAAACACTTGAACTTTATTTCTTTTGAGCTTGGGATGACTTTAAGTGAACATGCACATATTTTATGCTATTAAGTATCGAAAGTTCATGACAAATGATATAATATATATAAATAATGCCGCTAAAAACATGCATAATTTAGGCGTTATCAACCACCTTTTTGATAACATCTTCCACCACTACAAACCTTTATACCACTTGATCAATCCCTATGGATTGACCAACCGTCATCCATTCCTTCTTCTTAAGAACACACTTGTGGACATTGCCAAAGCACTAAAACCCTCATCCATGAGGTTCGAGATGAAATGCGTTTCATGTTCCATCACATCCTTGAACACCTCACTAACCTTACAAACCAAAAACCATGAGATGGTATTTTCAAGCATTAAGGACCATGGTAGTTTGGTAGGGTAGCTAGTTATTTCAATATTTAGAACTAGGGCGTGAGTTTATTTTTTCCATGTTTGAAATTATTATCAACTACGAACATCATATGTTTTACTTCATGGTTAAAAGTTCACTAGTATAATGTTATGTTATCATTACTAAATGTTCCTATCATTTCCATGTTCTCGTGCTATTTATGATTGTGGTAATTTTATTATCTCTTTGAAGCATGATTGAATCATTGGTTACCCTCCTTAAAATAGGAATGTGCTATATGCATGATCAGGTCACCCAGTTCTCTTTTGCAAAGAAGGCCGGAACCTTTTTCCAGAAGGACCCGGGTGAACAGGGTGTACAGGATTTTCATATTATATTTTTATTACTTTTGTGAAATTTCAGATTAACTTATTTTCTTTTGTAGGGATTTCGTAAACCAGGGGGAGCTTATAATAACATTTAAAATCATCTCACTAACATTTTCTTTGTAGCATTTAAAATCCATTTGGATTCCTTGACGCCCTCATTAATGGGGAGCTCTCATCAAGGGGGAGCATATTTTTTTATTTAATTTGAATCACTATTTACATTGTTACATTTGATCCGATTTGTTTCAGATCATCTCATACTTACTTTTTCTCATCTAACATTGCATATATTTATTAGTTTTTCTTCGATGCTCTTTTTATTTCGACAAAAAGGGGGAGAAGGAAGTAAAAACTATAATTTAAAACTTATAAATTTTATACATTACATCCAATAATTTTATGTTTTTTCATCAACAAAAAGGGGAGATTGTTAATACAAATAAGCCGTAAAAATGTTTATTTATATTTTACGATCTATCCATGTTTTGTCGATAACAATCATAAAATCATCGGAAGTAGAAAATAAAGTTTATATGTTTTAAACCAATAGTTTTCTAACTCAACACATCCATCATATATCAAACATCATATTCATCATACATCAATCATCATTCATCATATATCAAACGTCATTCTTCTATATTAACTAAGTTATCTTTTCACAAAATTTAATCATACAAGTAACTACACATTTTATTTTAAAATGTGGCATTTATATATTTTAAACACATGTAATTAACTTGAATACTTTATTTTAAGCATTCAAACCAAAGTTAATTATACACTTTTATTCGTACAAAACAACAAAAATATTCTTGCAACTTTTATTTTTCATTTCTAAACAACTTTTATTATTTACATACTTTTGAAATATACAAAAGAAAACCAAGGTAAATAATTTTCACAAATTGTTATTTATCTCATGCATGACATCACTTAAAATCTTGGAAAGATCTTAAAGGATTACAAAATATTTTTTAAGTAAAATTTGGATTTACACTGTCAGTCACCCAGTACCCTCACGTTACACTGGCCGGAGCCTTTTGAGAAAGGTTTCGCCGGAACCGGTGAACATTAGACAATTTTGCCTATAAATAACAAGCTATTTCTGTAACCCTTGCCCTTTTTTGTGATTTAAATGTTCTAATTTAGTCATTCGACTATTTGACGTTTGTCAGTTTTATTAGAACTTGTACCGTGTTGACGGTGGTAAATTTATGAGATATGAAGTGTTTTATAGTTTATGGTGTATAATGATCCGTTTTAGAGGGTATTATTATGTTAATTGTGTTCCGGGTGGTTGACCTGTGGATTTTTTAGAAATGCCGAAAACGAGTCCCAACACGTCCGATAATGTCGAAAATGAGTCTTTGGGGAATAAAGTGTGAAAATATGTCAAGTAAATACTCTAAGTTATTGGAAAGATATTTTTAAGATGAAGAAAAGTGCTAAATAGCTTTGGGGAGTATTTTACGAGCATGGTTTTTGAGTTTTTAAGTGAACCCGACACAAAACGATGACACCCGAGAGCCTAGGATGCTCTAGCCGGTTATGGACAAGTGAAGGAGACAACATGGCTTATTTTTAGGATCCTTGTCCAAGCATGGGTACAAGTATTCTTGTCTTGGCCTAAAACACATAGAATGCATGATTTGAAACTCAATTTCTATCTCTCTTTTCTCACCCTTGCTCGTCCGAATAAACACACACACACACTTATAATTTTTGGAACTTGATCAAAAAAACATGAGAGTTTGGGTACTTCCGGGTTGATTCTAGTGCACGGGTTAGCATTTAAACAACGTTTGGGTTGTCTGGTTCGCGTTGAAAATTATTTTGAAGATCATTCTTGTAAGACTTTCTAATTTAAATTTTACCTGTCCTTTTGGGTTGTTAATGATGCATAAATGTTAGTTGTACGGCTCGATCGTTAAAAAATCGAAAGCGAAAAGTTTATAAATGGACATTTAGGGTGCGTTTGAAGTTCGAATAAAATAAGAGAAATATAAGGTTTTGTTAGTTTTGATATTGTGGTCGTGATGGTTGAAAAACATATATTTGTTACGTAGCTTATTTTGTATATGGCTTATTTTAGCTTATTTTTAAGCTCGAATAGCTTATTTTAGGCTTAATATATATAGTTTTGGAGCTTATGGGCTCACGACCCAATAAGCATCATTAATCCGTGGCTTATTTGATGGCTTATTATGGTCCGGACTACTTTCTTATGTATTGATTTAAGCTATGTATACTAATGGACCTTGGTTTTGGGCTTAGAACATATATTGGATACTTAAAAACCTTAATAGACCCTTATTGGGCCTTAAAGCCCAATAAGCGTTATCTAGTCGTTTTGAGAGTTTTGAAGAAACTTTTGGGAAGTGAAAAATACTTATGAAGTTATATCGGAAGTCGTTTTGAGAATGTATCTTGGAAAACGTCATGAAATGTAATTTTTAGAATTTGGTCAGAAAGTGTCGAAATGTTGGATATTGTCTGAATTTAAGGTTTAAAAACCTTGGGAAACGTTATATAAACGTACGAGTCATGTCGAAATTTCGTAAAAATTCTATACTTAGAATTTTTACTTAAAACGTTATTTTTCGATTTAATAATAAAATATTATTATTTTAAATTATCGACTAAAAGACGAAAAATATATTTTTTCTCAAAACTCTTCAAAAATGTTTAACGTAAACAAACGTTTCATTTCGTATAGTATAATATTTATTGTAACTAAGTGTACCGAATGGATTTGTCGAAGTATATTATAAGTATTTATTATCTTGTATTACTTAACTATTTTACGTAAATAGTATAAGTATAGTGTATTAAACGAAAAATATAATTTTTCTCGAAACTTTCTTAAAATTTTTAGCGAACATAAACGTTCCATTTCGTATAGTCTAAATGATATATTTATGGTAAATAAGTGTACCGAATGTTCATATCGAATTATACTTAAAAAGTATTTATTATAAATATTTACTTATTGATTGCCTTAACTATTGTTGCTTAAATAGTATAAAGTTTATTGTACTAAGATGTGGGATTTGATATGGTGTCTTTTGATTATGTAGATCAACCATCACACCTAAAAAATGTTTAAGATAACCGTACAATAATGCGTCTAGCATCTATGGCATGTTACCTGGAAAACTGTTTTGGAAATGAATGATTTAAAATGGGACATTAATGGATCTAGGTTCGTGTGTGGAGGCGTTGCATTTGCTTGTGTGATACTGTGATTGCGGCTAGACACCTTTGCTTGAGGTGAGTTCTCGTAGCCCCACTTTTTAAATCTTTCTGTTGGGGGGAAAATGATACTCAAATGTGTTTTGAACTGTTTTCTGAACTGTGCGAAACGTGGTTTTATTTTTGGGACAATTTATGTGCTTATGACTGCTATGTGAATATATGTAATGTGATTTTACTTGCATGTACTGTGTTTTGCATGGCAAGGGTTGTGATTTTACTTGCATGTACTGTGTTTGGCATGGAAAGGGTTGTGACTTTACTTGCATGTATTGTGTTTGGCATGGCAAGGGTTGTGGTCCTGCCCTAATATAGTGCTTCAGCTGGTAGGCCCTTTAGGTGCGTAAGTAACATATCGGAGTTGCGGCTCCAAGAGCATTAGTATATGCTGGTTATGGTGACTAGCGGGGATGCTAGGTCATTGCACATGATTAGCGAAGATGCTAAGTCATGGGTTTGTTTGCATATATTCACTGTCATATAGCACTATTGTCCACTGTTTAAATGATTGGCATAACAACTGGGTTTTGAGTCAAACCTACGAGCTCACCAACAATATTGTTGACATTTTCGAGTATCATTTTCAGGTGAAGTAAATGATCGTTAAGGTCGTTGTGCATGTAGCAGACTTTTAAAGAATCTCGTAGGAATCTTATTTGAGAAGTCTTGAAAGTGATGTATGTTATGGATTGGTTTATGTTCTATTTTCTTTGAGGATTAAGGTTTAAAGATTTATGTTGACTCCTGCGTGGGTTTAAGATTGTAATAATTGGCGACTATGTGCTCTGTTTTTTATTTGGGACATCACTCAAGGTTGTATTGAGGTTGATGGTCATCATGAAAATTTTTCATTTATACATCTTAGTATTTCTCTATTTTGTATCTTGTGTTATGATTGATCATTATGTTGCATTCCCGTGTTTCCGCCTATGTCGGGGTGTGACAGAATGGTAATCAGAGCCAAGGTTATAGAGAACTAGATGGTTTAGCCTAGACTATAACCTATGAACCTTCATATAGTTGCATTATAGGATCTATGTTCGTGGTATTCCGCTTATACATGTTTATATGAGTATATGTTATATAGCATTAGTTAAGTCATTCATTGAAATGTGTGAGCCTAATACTAAGTACAATTAGGATAGGATACAGGTATAAATACGATGGCCAACATAATTATAAATGTATCACGACTCACGCGTATTTAATATTGTCGTTTACATAAATCGGTGTTGACACCTTAGGATTGTAGTATGTGTGTTATAGTATATTAGGTTATACTATATATATGGTGATCTTCCCGCCTACCTAACATTGCCCATGTTCTTCCTCGTGTGGATAATGCCGCCAAGGGTGATGACTCGAGGGTCAAGGAAATGAGGAACCTGAGGAACCTAAGGGTTAAGGAAATGACCAAAGTGTTGAAGTTAATGAGGACGTGGATGGAGTCCCCGACTTCTCCACAATCATTGCCTAACAATTGTAGAACTTGATACCCATGCCATCAATGACAACATCCGGGGTGATGTTAGGAATGTCATTAAGAACAACGACCGTAAGGGTTGTACCTATAAGGAGTTCTTAGCTTGTAACCCTAAGGAGTATGATGGGAAGAGAGGTGCTATAGTTTACACCCGTTAGATTGAAAAGATGGAGTCAGTTCAGGATATGAGTGGTTATGGGGATAACCAAAAAGTGAAGTACAATGTTGGTTCTTTTGTCGGTAAGGCTTTAACATGGTGAAATTCTCAGATTTGCACAATAGGTCGAGAGGTGGTTGTAGGTATGTCATGGAATAACTTTAAGGTATTGATAAGGGAAGAGTTTTGTCTTAGTAATGAGATGCGGGAGTTGGAAACTGAGTTGTGGAATCTCGTCATGGTCGGGGCTGGCCATGCTGCGTATACTGATAGGTTTCATGAGTTGGTTAGGTTAGTTCCTCATTTAGTAACCCTGAAAAACAGAAGGATTGAGAGGTACATGTATAGCCTTGCTCCACAGATCCATGGGATGATGGCGGCAATGGAGCCAACGACAATTCAGGGTGTTGCGTTGAAAGCTGGTGTGTTAACTAATGCGGCAATTAGGAATGGGTCATTAAAAGGGAATACTGAGAAGAGAGGAAATGGCAAGGAGCCAAGTAGGAGTGGGAATGTTAGGCATAGAGCCCAGTGATTTAGGATTTAGTTATGAGGTTGAGATAGATAGCAAGCAACTAGTAGAAATCGATAAGGTCATTAAGGGATGTAAACTGGAAATAGAAGGTCATGTCTTTGACATCGACTAGATACCCATTCGAATGTTTTGAGTAAACCTAGAATTGAGCAAACTTCTCAAAAGCATTAAGTTGTAATAACAACTCGATGCTTAGTTTAATTTCATAACAGTTTTTGTTTGATTGAGTTGTGGAGTTGAAT
The DNA here is from genome assembly GCA_026074375.1 of Tanacetum coccineum. Lineage (NCBI taxonomy): Eukaryota > Viridiplantae > Streptophyta > Magnoliopsida > Asterales > Asteraceae > Tanacetum > Tanacetum coccineum. The sequence continues at coordinate 14,529 of BQNB010059465.1, forward strand.
TAGATTCGAAGTTGTTACTTAGCTTAAGGCTTAAGATAATTTTGCCTAAGGACGGACTGGCTTACTCTCGTCCATATAACTACTTAATGGATTACTTTAGATGGACACACCTTTTCAATTAATAATATGAGATTGTTTAGATTAGTATGAGATTGGTAGTATGAGATTTGTAGTATGAGGTTGGTAGTATGAGATTTGTTTGGGATTGATATGAGATTGATAGTATGAGATTGTTTGGATTAGTATGAGATTTGTAGTATGAGCTTTGGCAGTATGAGATTTGTTTGGGATTGATATGAGATTGGTAGTATGAGATTGTTTGGATTAGTATGAGATTGGTAGTATGAGATTGTTTGGATTAGTATGAGATTTGTAGTATGAGATTGTTTGGATTAGTATGAGATTTGTAGTATGAGGTTGGTAGTATGAGATTTGTTTGGGATTGATATGAGATTTGTAGCATGAGATGCATCTAGGGTTAGTTTTAGAGTTATTGAGGAAGGAGAAACTGTATGCTAAGTTTTCTAAGTGTTAATTCTGGTTGCGAGAAGTACAGTTTCTTAGGCATGTGATAAAAAGTAATGGGATTCATGTAGACCCTAGTAAGATTGAAGCTGTTAAGAATTGGGAAGCCCCTAAAACTCCGACTGAAGTTCGTTCGTTCTTAGGATTGGCATGGTGTTATCATAGGTTTATTGAGAACTTTTCTAAGATAGCTAAGCCTCTTACTATCTTGACTCAGAAGTGTAAGACATTCGATTAGGGTGAAGAGTAGGAATTGGCATTTCAAAATTTGAAGGATAAGTTGTGTAATGCGCCTGTTCTAGCTCTCCCCAATGGACCAGAAGATTTTGTGGTGTATTATGATCCATCAGGCCTAGGACTAGGTTATGTGTTGATGCAAAGAGGTAAGGTTATAGCATATGCGTCTAAGCAGTTGAAAATTCATGAAAAGAATTACACCACCCATGATTTGGAACAGGGTACGGTTGTGTTTGTCCTTAAAATTTGGAGACATTATTTGTATGGGACAAAGAGTGTCATATATACCTAACATAAGAGTCTCCATCACATGTTTACTCAAAAGGAATTGAACATGCAACAGCGTCGCTGGATATAGCTTTTTAGCAATTATGACTACGAAATTCGCTACCATCCTGGTAAGGCGAATGTAGTGGCTGATGCCCTGAACAGGATGGAAAGAGTGAAACCTAAGAGAGTTCGAGCTATGAATATGACCCTTCAGTCGAGTATCAAGGATAGGATACTAGCGGCTCAGAAGGAGGCATGTGAAAAGTCTGCGGGATTGCAAAAAGGTTTAGATAAGATGATAGAACATAGAAGCGATAGAGCTTTGTACTACCTGGATCAAATATGGGTTCCTTTGAAGGGTGATGTGAGAACCCTGATAATGGATGAAGCCCATAAGTCAAAGTACTCTTTACACCTAGGAGCTGATAAGATGTATTATGACCTTAAAGATAGGTATTGGTGACCGGGAATGAAGAAAGATATAGCAGTATATGTTAGTAGGTGTTTGACTTGTTTGAAGGTTAAGGCTGAGCATCAGAGGCCGTCTAGTCTGCTGTAGCAACCTAAGATCCTTGAATGGAAATGGGAGAAAATAGCTACGGATTTTGTGACTAAGTTACCTAAGACTAGTAGTGGGCATGACACAATATGGGTCATTGTGGACTGGTTGAGTAAGTGTGCTCATTTTCTACCTATGCGCGAGGATTATAAGATGGATAGGTTGGCTAGATTGTATCTGAATGAGATAGTAGCTAGACATGGTGTGCCGATCTCGATCGTATCAGATCATGATAGTCGCTTCACATCAAGATTTTGGCAGTGAATGCAAGAGGCATTAGGAATTAAGTTAGACATGAGTATGGCTTACCACCCTCAAACTGACAGTTAGAGTGAGCGTACCATTTAGACTTTGGAAGACATGCTTAGAGCGTGCGTCCTAGACTTTGGAGGAAGTTAGGATGTTCATCTTCCACTGGTTGAGTTTTCGTATAACAATAGTTATCATTCTAGTGTGAGGTGTGCACCAATTAAGGCTTTGTATGGTAGAAAGTATCATTCGCTGATTATGTGGGCAGAGGTTGGAGAAGGTCAGTTTATGGGACCTTAGTTAGTGCATGAAACGACTGAGAAGATCTCGTAGATTAAGGATAGACTTAAGGTTGCACGTGATCGTCAAAAAAGTTATGCTGATAAGAGAAGAAAGTCTTTATAGTTTAGTGTAGGTGAGTACGTCTTACTCAAAGTGTCGCCCTGGAAGGATGTGGTACGTTTTAGGAAGAAGGGAAAAGTGGCCCCTAGGTTTGTTGGACCCTTTGAGATCACTGAGCGAATCGGTCCAGTAGCTTATAGACATAGGTTGCCTGAGGAGTTAAATGGTGTTCATGACACATTCCACGTGTCGAACCTTAAGAAGTGCTTGGCTAATCCAACACTGCAAGTTCCTTAGGATGAGATTAAGGTAGATTTCAAGTTGAATTTTATGGAAGAGCCTATGGAAATCTTAGAGAGAGAGTTCAAGAAGCTTAAGCGGAGTAGGATTTCCATCGTCAAGGTTTGGTGGAATTCGAAACGTGGTCCTGAATTCACGTGGGAACGTAAAGATCAGATGAAACTTAAGTATCCACATCTGTTTAAGACTGATAGTAGTTGAATTTCGAGGGCGAAATTCTTTTTAATGGGGGGTAGAATGTAACCCTTGCCCTTTCGTGTGATTTAAATGTTCTAATTTAGTCCTTTGACTATTTGACGCTTGTCAGTTTTATTAGAACTTGTACTATGTTGACGGTGGTGAATTTATAAGATATGAAGTTTTTTATCGTTTATGGTGTATAATGATCCGTTTTAGAGGGTATTATTATGTTAATTGTGTTCCGGGCGGTTGACCCGTGAATTTTTTAGAAATGCCGAAAACGAGTCCCGACACGTCCAATAAAGTCCAAAATGAGTCTTTGGGGAATAAAGTGTGAAAAAATGTCAAGTAAATACTTTAAGTTATTACAACAGTATTTTTAAGATGAATAAAAGTGCTAAATAACTTTGGGGAGTATTTTACGAGCACGGTTTTCGAGTTTTTAAGTTAACCCGACACAAAACGATGACACCCGAGAGCCTAGGATGCTCTAGCCGGTTATGGACAAGTGAAGTATTCTTGTCTTGGCCTAAAACACATAGAATGCATGATTTGAAACTCAATTTCTTTCTCTCTTTTCTCTCCCTTGCTCGTCCGAATAAACACGCACACACACGCACACTAATAATTTTTGAAACTTGATAAAAAAAACATGAGAGTTTGGGTACTTCCGGGTTGATTCTAGTGCACGGGTTAACATTTAAACAACGTTTTGGTTGTCCGGTTCGCGACAAAAATTATTTTGAAGACCATTCTTGTAAGTCTTTCAAATTTAAATTTTACTTGTCCTTTTGGGTTGTTAATGATGCATAGATGTTAGTTGTACGGCCCGATCGTTAAAAAATCAAAAGCGAAATGTTTATAAATGGACATTTAGGTTGCGTTTGAAGTTCGAATAAAATAAGAGAATGATGAGGTTTTGTTAGTTTTGATATTGTGGTCATGATGGTTGAAAAACATATATTTGCTATGTAGCTTATTTTGTATATGGCTTATTTTGGCTTATTTTTATCCTCAAATAGCTTATTTTGGGCTTATTAGCTCACGGCAAAAAGGGAAAATACAATAAGGGTATTTTTGATTATTTCCCTAGTATGTCGTATTTTTGATTATTTCTCTAGTATGTCGTATTTTTGTGGACTATTATTATAGCTTATCATGATAACCAAATACGATACGCAGCTTATTAGCTTATTTTAAGCTTAATAAATATAGTTTTGGAGCTTATGGGCTCACAGCTCAATAAGCATCAATTATCCGTGTCTTATTGATGGCTTATTGTGGTCCGGGCTACTTTCTTACTTATTGATTTAACTATGTATAATAATGGACCTTGGTTTTGGGCTTAGAACGTATATTGGATACATAAAAACCATAATGGACCTTTATTGGGCCTTAAAACCCAATAAGCGTTATCTAGTCATTTTGAGAGTTTTGACGAACTTTTGGGAAGTGAAAAATACTTGTGAAGTTATATCGAAAGTCGTTTTGAGAATGTATCTTGGAAAACGTCGGGAAATGTGATTTTTGGAATTTGGTCAGAAAGTGCGAAATGTTGGATATTGTTTGAATTTAAGGTTTAAAAACCTTGGGAAACATTATATTAACGTACTGGTCATGTCAAAATTTCGTAAAAAGCCTATACTTAGAATTTTTACTTAAAACGTGATTTTTCGATTTAATAATAAAATATTATTATTTTAAATTGTCGACTAAAAGATGAAAAATATAATTTTTCTCGAAACTCTTCTAAAACGTTTAACGTAAACAAACGTTTCATTTCGTATAGTATAAATGGTATATTTATTGTAACTAAGTGTACCGAATGGATTTGTCGAAGTATATTATAAGTCTTTATTATCTTATATTACTTAACTATTTTACGTAAATAGTATAAGTATATTGTACTAAGATACAAGTTGGGATATGATATCGTTTGGAGTTAAGTCGTCAACTATCACACCACTAAAACGTTAAAGATAACCGTACAACACATCTTACCTCTATGCATCACACTTGAGAACTGTTTTGGAAATGAATGATTAAAATGAGACATTAACTGGACTAGGTCGTGTGCGGACGTCGTTGTATTTGCTTGTGTGATATTAAGTTTACGGCTTGAAACCTTTGCTTGAGGTGAGTTCTTGTAGCCCCACTTTTTAAATCTTTTACGTTGGGGAAAGATGATACTCAAATATGTTTTGAACTATTTTTCTGAACTGTGTGAAATGTGGTTTTGTTTTTGGGACAATTTATGTGCTTATGACTGCTATGTGAGTATATGTGATGTGATTTTACTTGCATGTATTATGTTTGGCATGGCAAGGGATGTGATTTTACTTGCATGTATTGTGTTGGGCATGGCAAGGGGTGTGATTTTACTTGCATGTACTGTGTTTCGCATGGCAAGGGTTGTGATTTTACTTGCACGTACTGTGTTTGGCATGGCAAGGGTTGTGACTTTACTTGCATGTATTGTGTTTGACATGGAAAGGGTTATGGTCCTGCCCTAATATAGTGCTCCAGCTCGTATACCTTTAGGTGCGTAAGTGACATATCAGAGTTGCGGCTCTAAGAGCATTGGTATATGCTGGTTTTGGTGACTAGCGGGGATGCTAGGTCATTGCACATGATTAGCGGAGATGCTAAGTCATGGGTTTGTTTGCATATATTCACTGTCATATAGCAGTATTGTCTACTGTTTAAATGATTGGCACAGCAACTGGGTTTTGAGTCAAACCTACGAGCTCACCAACAATATTGTTGACGTTTTCGAGTATCATTTTCAGGTGAAGTAAATGATCGTTAAGGTTGTGGTGCATGTAGCAGACTTTTAGAGAATCCCGTAGGAATCTTGTTTGAGAAGTCTTGAAATTGATGTATGTTATGGATTGATTTATGTTATATTTTCTTTAAGGATGGAGGTTTAAAGATTTGTGTGGACTCCTGCGTGGGCTTAAGATTGTAATAATTGGTGACTATGTGTTGTGTTCTTGATTTGGGACATCACTCAAGGTTGTATTGAGGTTGATAGTCATCATGACACTTTTTCATTTATGCATCTTAGTATTTCTCTATTTTGTATCTTGTGTTATGATTGATCATTATGTTGCATTCCCTTGTTTTCGCCTATGTCAGGGTGTGACAATTTCTCATGTTTTGATCATCGCTTTTCAATACATTCTCTCTTGCATTCTCTAATCCTTGATCTCAGATCAAGATCACTCTCATGATCCATTTTTGGTGATTTTCTTATAAAGAGAAGATGTCGACAAGTTTTGCATTTGAGTCGATCAAGCTTTAAGTTTACTTGTTGTAAGCATCATTCATTACATCAAGATCATCCTATTGATTTTTGATCATCATCCATTCATTGTATACATAAAAAACATTCTCATAAAATGTAGATTGTATAAGGTTAGTTCTACCGGTATTAGGACTCGGTATTTGGCATTGTACTAGATAAAGTGTAAGCGATGTAGGGCTGGTTCTACTGATGTTAGGACTCGGTATTTAGCTTTGTACGGATAAAGTGTAAGCGACGCAGGGTTGGTTCTACCGATGTTAGGACTTGGTATTTAACTTAGTACCGGATAAAGTGTAAGTGACGTTGTGAGGTTTGTTCGCCAATATAAGGAGTTTGTGGACGTAGTGATTATGAACTCCTGTGTTGAGTACTCGGGGAGTGGAGTAGGGCAAGGAAGGAGTCCTTGTAGCCGAACCACTATAAATACTTGTTTCATGGCTATATCATTTACTTTTATTTATTGTACTCGTTTGTTTAATATTAGGATAAATCTATATGCATATAATCATTTTCCATATCTAAATCTAAATATTTTTTTAATACTTAACACATATAAATTTAAAACAAAATTTTAATTTGTAGAACTATTCAACCCCTTTCTAGTTTTCCACAATAATAAAAGTATTGTCATATGGAAGAAAGACATATAGCAAACGATATCCTAAGAATTAGGAATTAAATAAAAATAAATAAATAAGTAAATAGCTCAAGAAATGATGATAGCTATATATATGAAGAAGATGCATAAGACATTATCAGGGATTAAGATATGCTAGTCGTACGTATGAATGCTATAAAGGGTGACCATTTCAAGAAATGTTGAAAACTAGACACATGGAATCGTTGTTTAAAGACAACAACCTGGATGATAAAATGAAAATAATGAGATGACAATAAAGAATTATTGTTATTAAAAAATGCTTAAGGATTAAGACTCAACCGGCACCATACGGTATAATTGTTTAATCAATCACACCAACTATAATTAACGAGCATGAAATTCGTTTATTAATTGACACATCATTATTATGAGAATGACTTCTTCTAATATCTCATTTGGATAAGAAGTACTAACGTATTTTGAACGACATGTTCCTTTATGATATCGTTATTTACCAAAGATGACGAATTGAATTCGGATATACTTTCGTCAAGGGTTATATCGAGACATTCCTAAATTCTAAAGGTTTTGTTGTTAAGCATTATGTGTGCTTTTCATGTTTGGTGTGTTCTAGGGAAAACATCATCATAAGACTTATGTCAAACTAAATGTTGACAATAAGGATTATTTATTTAAAAGACATACTGGAAACATGTTCTTAAAAGAAGAGTTTTTATGTCATTTAAAGGTAGAAAAATGTCATTAATATCTTGATGAGATATGCCAAAAATATACTCGAAAGGAGTTACATTACAGAAAAAACAAATAAGATAAAAATGAAAACGATATGCTCCTAGATGTGAATGAAAATGATTTCATACAGTGGAAAATGATCCATATAGTGGAAAAATGGGAAAGAATGAGCGGGATTAAAGAGGGGAGGTGTTGAGCTAAGGTTGATGAGGACAGTTTAGATTAGTATATCATATGCACTAACAATAATATACATGGTGTGCTAAAAAGATGTACATGTGATCCTAATGTGATAAGTGCATTACTCTAATTGTGAAAGGATGATAAATTTTATGATCCTAGTTTTGTTGGGTGTTTTGTTGGTTGTCAATGTTGACAAATAAAAGTGGTGGTGTGTTATCAAGAGGCGGTGTAGTTCTTCCATGGTGATTTTGTATTAGAGATCATTTGACGGGTGAAGGGTTTTCTTGTGTAGTGATAGACCATGAGTGTAACAATTCACATTTTTGGGTTATTTTACGTCAATAAATATTCGACTAATTATTTTAAACTTTTACGCGTTCACTTTTAATTTTTAACGTTTAGTTAAATCGCGTAAACTAAAATCCAACATTCAACGTAAACCTACATCAAACAAATAAAAGTTTACGTCAAATGAGTGTTATATTACTTTTACGAAAATAATAATTAACTTTTCACTTTTATTTTTATTCGTTACGTAAAACGTCCACGTTTCGTAATAAAACACTTTCATGCATGCATGGGGACCCATAAGTCCACCTATATTTCAAAAAATACCCACCATTAAACTCAATACCCAAAATTATATAAACTTTCAACTAATATCTATGTTAACCATGTATATGCTTCCATAACACAAGCACATTCCAAATTAATTCCTACACATTCCAATATCTAATAAACTATATTATCTATGATCTAAGGGATAAAGCAAAAGCAAGAACATGTTATCCAAACTACCATTTTGTCCCATTGTATGGGATGGTGATCGGCTAGGTTTAAGGGAAAAGGAAGAGCATGCTTTGCTATGTCACAATCACTCTTACACAAGACATATCTTTCTTACACATTGTCATACTTTCTTACACTCCTAAACATTAAACAAAGCTATACACCTTACTTCTAAACCCTTAACATAACCCCCCTCCCCCCTCCCCCCTCTCATGCATGATTGAATAAGTTTCTTGAAATGGTTTACTACTTGTTGGTGCTATAAATACTTGTCATAAAGTAGAAGACTTCACATACTTATCATTCTAAATAAATCAAAATAAAAAACTCTCTTGTTCTTCCCTCTCAACCCACGGCTAGGAAACCACAACCAAACAAATTCATTGTTTTGATTTTACAAGTATTAAAATTGTACTAGTATTGTTAGTAGGGATATCTAAGGCGATTCAAGGTTTATTGGAAGCTTGGGTATTGGTTTATACAAGGTTTAATTCAAAGAATAAATTAGGGTTTTCAAGTGTGAATTAGGGTTTTCTTGAAAGTATTTAGGTTAAATGTTTGGGTTTTGATTTTGTGTATCATCTTCCTACATTCTCCTAAGGTCTAAACTTAAACCCTAAACTCTTCAAATTATTATTTTCGTGTTTTATATAATTGTTATATCGTTAATCATCACCTAGTTATATTGTTAATCATCACCTAGTTATACATGTTTATAAAATATATCAAGTCTATATAAATTCAAGAAATACTTGTTCATGGTAAAAATGATGTTAAAAACATAATGATATGTTTTATTTAAGGATTTACAAGCAATAGATAATTTATATAATTATTTAGAAATTAAATGTTATTTATTTATTTATATAGTTTATATAAATAAATAAACATGTTGGAAAATTTATTTGGACACAAAATCATGGAAAATAGTTAGAGAACATAATATATATGGAAGACATGTTAATAAAGAAAGTAGAGGACTTGTAATAATTTAATTATGTCAAAAGTTTATAAAATAAAATTTATAACTTTAATACACGAACTGTTTTAATTTACTGTAACAGCTCGAATTTTTATAAATTATGGGAGTATTTTATTCAAATAATAAATTTCAAGACGAAACCGTGCATATAAGGAACTCGAAAAACGGAGCTATAATGAAGGAGATATACATTTTACAAGATTTGTTTTTATAAAATTATTTTTATAAAAATTGTCACTATTCAAAACTGATAAAAACATAAGGATATTTTTTGGAGATAGTACATATTATGAGGAATCCAAGCATATAAGAAACTCGCGAAACGGATCAATAACGAAGGAGTTATGAATTTTTCAAGTTTATGATAAATAAGTATATAAAAGTGTTTTTATAAAAGTATTTTTATAAAAACCTTTTCTGGGCAGAAACTTATAAATATTAAAATCATGATAAAGTACTAGATTATTTAATTATGAAACCATGGGTATAAAGTACACTAAAAATGGATTTAAAATGAAAAAGTTATGCTTTTATAAGTTTTATTCAATTAACTATATAAAAGTGATTTTGTAAAAATTACAAGCCTACTGTTACTGTTCATCAATATTAAAAATATAATATTTTGATAGATTTTCTTAATACGAAATCGTGTGTATAAAGAACGTATAAAACGGAGTTAAAATGATAAAGATACGATGTTTATAAAACACAATGCACTATTTTTACACTTGTGCACTATTTTTACTTTTGTGCACTATTTTTATAAAAGCAATTACACTATTTATATAATATCATTATATAAATACATAAAAGTGTTAAAGCAATTATTTTTAACAATTAATCCATTGTTGAACAAGTATAACATTTTTACAAACACAAATACATGAACATTTATTTTACAAGTACAATTTAACATTGTTTAATTTTATAAATTAAACAACATATTTAGGTGATGATGTAACTCTATAAAATTATATGATGTAGTTATTCAAGTACGTTGTACTCATACAACCTATAATTAATTAGGTTGCGTTCCCGACTAGTTGCGTGTGTAACACCCCCAAAAATGTGTCGCAGCGGAAAATATGTCAGGGGGCGTTACTTCATAATACAATAGCACAAGATACAAGAGAACGACCTCTAAATGTGTCGTTTGTAAAACAATCTCGTTAATTTTCTGAAATCAAAATAATAGTTGTCCCATAAATGCATCACCATGAAAACTTTGAATGTAAAGACTACCAATGCACATCAAATATTCCAAGCACTATTTCATCCTGAGAAAAACATGCTTAAAAAGTGTCACATTAAAGTTTGTGAAGTTTTCAGTAGATTAGTTTAAATTATGAATGTAAATTTCAACAAATATATTATTCCCACTTGGTCACAACAGTACCATGAGAAATATTTATAAAATATGCACGACGCATTTTATTGTTACCAGAAAATTTACCAATCTTATCCACAGATGTTTAATAAGTAATGCATGTAGTAGATGTAATGTCACCAAAATGTTCCAAGTATGTATGTGCCGTGGGGCCCTGTAGTCCCAACAATGATCCGACAGTATATAACTTCTGTTTACCTGGTATAGCTAATCCCCCCGAACGTGATTGTCAATCCTGAAAAGATCTATTTCATAACATAAACGCGCATACAACATGCTATATAACGTTCGATTGCCAATGATAGGCTATTACACTCAACGGGAATAAACAATCCCAAATAGATCTATTTCATAACATTGCGTTTCACCCCCCAATGTATTTATAGTTCATGAACACTGGACGTAGACTTGTTGTATGAGCCCGATTCGAGCAGTGAAACAAATAATGTGTTTCCCATGCATGGTGATCCATCTGCAACACCCGGCATGTAACGCTTGTTGGCCTCAGTCAAGCGCCAAAACAAATCAGATCCGGAAAATCATTTCAAATAAAATGTATCATTTGTGACCAAAAATAAAGTCAAATAATTTTATCGCTATAGCGAGCTATGCAAAAAAGTAGGTAAACATTGAAATCAACCATGTAAAAGTGTTTGTTTGTAATGAATTGCAAAATCAAGTATGTAAACCAAGTGTGTAGAATAGTATGTAAAAGATATTGTAAACGAATATGTAAACAAGTTGTATTGAGCATGTATTCTCCCCCGAGATTTGTAAAGTAAATGTAAAACAAGTGAAAGAGGGGCTATAAACTCACATCGATGATGAAGAACGATTGGCGGGAATGTACACATTGAGTACAAGACGAAACGGAAACTGAAACGGCTCGACCAAGAAGTTGCAACTAGTCTTAACGGCTAAGTCTCACTAGCCTAGGATAACTCATTTGGGTTTCCCGATGAATTGTTATGTCAACGCGACACGTTGATAAAAGATTTAGATTTAAAGTTGTAATAGTTTGGTGGTTGGTTAAATAAATAAATTGAAAATATACGCAAAGTGTGTAATATATATTCTTTATATATTACTTATGAAAAATAACCCTTATATAATTCCTACCGTGAATTATATAACAAAGACAATCAATCAAAAGATTAATGAAAAGTATAATATCTTGCAGGTCTTATATGATAAATGCGAGTTGTTAATTAAACCAAATTAGTTTGACTCCAATTTAATTAACAAAAGACTTTGAATAAAAGTTGACACGTATCTTACTATTATAACTTAAACAACCGAAGTTGGTAACCGTTTATAACCATTATAAAATATAATTTAATATTTTATAAATTATGTTTCATTTCGTTAACAGGTCGTGTCTAAAACACTTCGCCTTATTGTAAAAGTATAGTTTTCGCTCGTTGTCCAGGTTATTGTATAATACCATTTAATATATCTTAAAACATATCTTAATTTCTTTTATCGTTTCTCTAAATTAATAAAGTTTTAGTAAATCGTGAATATAGGAAATTATATAAATTTTCGTCATGACTTTTCCGTTCGTAAATCGTTTTCCATTTTCGCAAAACTAAACGTTTTCAGTAAATGAATATATATAGTGAAATCAATCGCGTTTCAATATTTCAAATGCCCGCGTGTTTAGATATAATATATATATACACCATTATATTTAAATTAAAACAATTATTAAGGATTATATTTATTTAACCGATTAAAACCCACCAAATAATATTTATCCAGTTTTAATATTTATTAAAACTTAAGTTATTTTTATTTGTCGTTTCGATATATAAAAACCAAACAAACCCTCGTCGTTTCCTCGTTGATTCGCTAAACCAAACACCCCCGTTTGGCAAAACTGCCAAACCAAACACCCTTCTATTTGATTTATGTCGTCCCAAACGCACCCTCACAGCTTTCTACTCACCCAAACGCAGCCCTAGCTGCTGAAAACTAAACCGGACCCCTTTCGATGCATAACAAAACAAACACCCCTTGTGCTCTTTTGTCAAACCAAACAGCACTTACGGCTGTTAACCCAAACCAAGGGCACCCTTTCCGGTATTTATAACACGGAACAAACCCACCCTTGCGGTGGTTCCTGCTGCCAATCGCACCCTTGGTGCCTAATATCAAACCAAAACACACCCTCGTGGGGCGATACTAGAACCAAGCCCAAACCACCACGAGCCGGCACCGCCACGGTGCGGCTGTGGCAGCGGCTGGTCTGACCGAACACCACCTTTTGGTGGTGGTCTCGGTGGTAAACAACAACCAACGAACACCCTCTTTTTTTTGTGCTATCCCAAAACCAAACGCACCATACTTCGTCTCCTAGCACACCAAACGCGCCCTTGGCTGTGGAACAGCCAACCCAAACGAACCCTAACTGATGCAAACACCCCACGCACCCTTAGGGTGTTTTCTTATACCAAATGCACTCTTATTGCCGTTAACAGCCAAACCAAACGCACCATATTTTGATGGAAACGCAACAAACGCACTCTTATTGTTTTTCGCTTAGAACCAAACACTCCCTTCGTGCTAAACCTACAGCCAACGCACCCTAACTGCTGCTAATAAACTCACCCCACGCACCCTCTTAGCATGAAAATCAAACGCACCCCTTTTGGTGGTTTAATACCACACACACCCTTGTGGTGTGGCAAGGTGGCGTGAGGTTGAAGATGATGGTGACAGGATGGTGATGATGTTGACGTGGTGACGATGGTGGCTGTCGTGGGACGGTGGATTTGATGGTGATGAGGGTGACATATAGGTGTTGGTGGTGATGCACGGCGGCTGCCATGGGGAGGCAGCGGCTGCGTGGTTGCCGGAGGGGATGGGCGGCGCGTGGCCGGAAGTGAGCTGGTGGATCGGGGAGATCCGGAGATGGAGCTCGTTTTTGGTGCTGGCCGGAAAATCCTGCCGGAAAAGATTTCCGGCGGCAGTGTGGTGGTGGCCGGCGGTGGAGTATGAGAGGGGAGGGAGAGAGTGTTTGAGTGGTGTGTGTGTGTATATTTTAGAGATGAAATGAAATAAATTTATATAAGTTTTATATTTATATAAAAACTTTTAAACTAAATGTAATGTGTTAAATAGTTGGGGGTTTGTTTTGTAAATATTTCACAGGGACCAAAAGTGAAAGTTCTGGGAAACTTTTATAATATATTGGTTCGGGACTCATTTGAGCGACTTAACGAATGAATCAACGCACGAACGCGACGAAACCTATGCGCCATGTATTCTAAAAATCATTTTTATTGATAAAAAGTGAGTATTCACAACGACAAATTTACGTAACGTTTTATAAAAATTTAATTAAAACATTATTATCTACTTTGTGACTTGGTTAAAAATAAAAAAAAATTTAACTCGATATCGCGATATCAAACACCGCTAAATAACAAAATATTAAATATTTTTATTTAATTTTTTAAATATAAATAGTGATAATTAAAAATACATTTAATTAATATAACTGTGTGTCGGTGCCCGTGTGAGCAGTTTTCAAAACTTTGAACATTTGCGTGGCTTAATAGCCCTCTACTGCTTGTTTTCAAGTCTTTGGTGTAAAACGAAAAAGTTGTTCTGAAATACCGATTTACATCAAATGCGTTTAAGGGTCGAGTCTGAATACGCGATTAAATGACTTTTTCTTATAAGTTCATAGTGCAGAACACTAAAGTCAAACGATTGAAATAGACATTCAAAATTCAGAACTTCTCGATGTTACAGTGTTGGATTTGCGTATGATTGATTTCTCATACACTCCTATCATCGTTTAAGGTGAGTAAATAGCCCCATGTTTTACTCGTTTTATACATACTTTACAACTTTTGGCGTGAGAATACATGCGCATTCACAACTTGTTACATACTTGTTTTCATAACTCGTTCACAAACTCATTTACATGATTGATTCAAACTCGCTTACATGTTCATTTACAACTGGTCTACTTACTCGTTTACATACTTATTTACATATCTCACGGTGAGATACAATACTTGTTTTTACTTATGGGCGCTAGTAGCATTAATTAAATCACTTCTTCGGATATTGTATACCAAGCAATACACGCTACTTTGGATTTTGTATACCAAACAACACACACTTCTTCGGATATTGTATACCAAGCAATACACACTTCTTCGGATATTGTATACCAAGCAATACACACTTTAAACAATTGCGGTCCAATATTCATACATACATTTTTGTGACTATTTAAGGATTGAAATTTTCATGCATACTTTACAAATCTCAGATTTTAACATTTGAACAAACGCATTTTGTGTGGTTTGTGTTTATCCGGATTTTATGAAAACCTATATATTTAAGTTTTTGTCTTGCAAGTCTTGTATGGGCGGACTTGTAATACAGTAAATTTATATATATAGTTTTGTGATTTACACTTATACTTACATAAACCTATGAACTCACCAACTTTATGTTGACACTTTTAAGCAGGTATTTTCTCAGGTTAACAAGCTACCTGACTTAACTGATGTGCATTGGAGTCCAAACTTTTCAAGATTATTTTTCAAATGACTTATTTAGAGGTCGTTCTCTTATGTCTTGTGCAATGGTATTATGCAGTAACGCTCCCGGAACATCATTTCCGTTGCGGCCCATTTTGGGGGTGTTACATGGAGTATAACAGTTGTAGGGATTGAAGTTTGTCAAAATAGTTATAACTATAAAAAATAAAGAATAGTTATGAGGTTTGAGTGTGTGGTAGAAGTGTTTCTTGCGAGGTTTCAATATGATTGATATATGAGTTGAAGGTTGTAAAACTAATCATCACTATCAAGAGTGAAGTCTAGTTATAGTTTTTGTGTATGATCGAGATACGAGTTGAAGGTTCTTTAGCTATCTTATACTACCAAGAGTGTAGCTCTCTTTACGGGGGATATTTATGGAGACCATGTTGTATCATGTGCCGGTATTATTGGTATCAAGCATCGGCATAATGTTGTGCGTGATACCCTGGTCGACATTTGTTTCCAATCAGGGATTTCGGCTAGAAAGAAAGTTGATATTGGGCTTGGTGGAGGATGTGAGAAACCCCTATGTCCTATGAATATGTTACTCTATTAGTGCCCGATCGTGCGGTGATTGATGCAGCACATCATAAACGGGACAAGTATGAGGCTAACTGTGCAAACACCAGATATAATTTTCTCCCCTTTTCATTTTCTTCGCTTGGGGAATTAGAGAAGGATGCAGTCATCCGACAGTTCTCCGTGACTCAAGACATTAGAGCACGTGTTGCTGTTTATATTTTTAATAGGATTAACTTTGCTATAGCTAAAGGAGTGGTGTATTCCGGCCCCACACTAACTTTTTGTAAATATCATATTTCATATAATAAAGTGATGTTATAATAAAAATAATAATAATCGCGGTAAGTATATGGCTAAGTGTGCGGCTATTGGATGTGAGTTTCTTCCTTTTTCTTTCTCGTCTTTGGGGGAATTAGAGGCAAACGCGGTTACATTGCTAAATCGGATCCGGTAGTTCTCCATGGCCCAGGACATTGGGGCACGTGCTGCTGTTCATATATTTAATATGATCAATTTCGCTATTGCTAAAGGAGTGGGGGGCCAGATAGTATCTCGGCTCCCTTCTAATTTATTGTAAATCTTTTGTGTTTCTTAATAAAGTGATTTATATAAATAAAAAATAAAATATAATAATAATAATAATAATAACAACAACAATAATAATAATAATAATAATAATAATAATAATAATAATAATAATAATAATAATACGATGCTACACAGTGTAAACGTGGTAAGTATATGGCTAATTGTGCGGCTATTGTATATGGGTTTCTTCCATTTTCCTTCTCTCTTGGAGGGATTTAGGAGGCAATCGCGGTTAAATTCAGGAAAGTAGTTACAGCAATTTCTCCATAACATAGGACATTGGGGCACGTGCGGCTATTCATATTTTTTATAGGATTGGTTTCGCTATGATCATTACGGACCTGTCTGATGGAGCACAGATACTATTCTCGCTCTTCCCTACCATTTTGTTGTTAAATCATTTTATTTTAATGAAGAGATATTTATTGATCTTTTATAAATAATAATAATATAGTGTTGTTTAATAATAATAATAATAATAATAATAATAATAAATCCTTTGTTGTAAATTATTTTATTGTATGTGTTGACCTGACAGGTTCATCGCCCTTAACGCAAACTGGGATGATCGATTTTACACCAAGACGGGCGGTGATTGAGGCTGCACAACTTAAACGCGTCAAGTATGAAGCTAAATGTGCAAATATTGGATATGGTTTTCTTGCCTTCTCATTCTTTTATTTTGGAGAACTTGAGAAGGATGCAGTGACCTTACTGAAGTGGATCTAAAGATTCTTTGTGACTCAAGACATTGGGGCACGCGCTGCTGTTCATATTTTTAATAGGATCGGCTTTGCTATCGCTAGAGGAGTGGGAGCCCAGATAGTATCTTGACTTCCCACTAATTTTTTGTAAATATCATATTCTAATAAAAGTGATGTTATAATAAAAATATATAATAATAATAATATAATATAATAATAATAATAATATAATATAATAATAATAATAATATAAATATAGTGGTCGCCGTCTCCCCCTTCCTTTGGGCTTGATGGTTAGCAGTGCCCAAACACCCCTTCCCACCCCGCCCCCCCCCCCCTCCCCCTCCCTCCCCGCCACTTAATTGGAGCCGCTCGTTAGCCGCCCCCCCCCCCCTTATGGATTGCTTAAGTGGAGCCGCTGTTGCTATTTCTGATGAGTTAGTTTACTCGATCACCCAAGTTGTGAATCTATTTTTAGATGGGAAATGTCCCATAATGCTTGGTGAGTATATTGCTAGTGCTCATCTCACGCCGTTGGTTAAACCAGGTGGTGGTATTCGTCCTATAGTTGTGGTTACTGTCTGGAGACGTTTGGTCTCTAAGGTTAGTGCTATTATGATTAGTCATTCTTTGGATGGTTATTTAGATGGTCTTCAGTTCGGTGTTGGGGGTGGCGGGTGGAAGTGAGGCTATCCTTCATTCCGTGAATTGTTTGATTGAGGCTTGTGGGGATGATGTTGGTCTTTCAATGTTGTTGGTGGATTTCAAGAACGCCTTCAACTTAGTAGATCGAGAGGTTATGTTACGTGAAGTTCGTCTCCGTTGCCCTTCTATCTCACGTTGGGTAGAATTCTGTTACTCTAACCCAGCTAGATTGTATTACGGGGAGCACACCTTATGGTTGTGCCAAGGAGTGCAGCAAAGTGATCCCCTTGGCCCTTTGCTTTTTTACCTAGTGTTGCATCCCTTAATATGTAAGATTAGAGACTCCTTTAGCCTTTCTTTGCATGCTTGGTATTTGGATGATGGTACTATTATTGGAGATACTGTGGTTGTTGGGAAGGTTTTGGAGTTAATTATGGAGGATGGGCCGGGGTGTGGCCTGCATCTGAACGTTGATAAAACTGAAGTTTTTTTTGCCAAAGGAAGATCGTCGAAGTAGGCTTGCAGGTATTTTTCCACCTAATATTTCTCGGCCCTTGCATGGTGTTAAATTACTTGGTGGGCCCGCTAGTGTTGATTTTGATTTTTTTAATGAGCTGGTGATGAAGAGAATGGCCAAGACCATTGGGCTTATGGAAGCTATTTCTAAGATTAATGATCCTCAATGCGAGTTGTTGCTTCTTCGTTCTTGTATGGGTATTTCCAGGCTATACTTTACTATGCGCACATGCCCTCCCCGTGTCTTTGAGTCTGCTCAACGTTCTTTTGACGTAGCTCTTCGTTCATCTCTAGAGTGTATTGTCACTGCTTCTGGACCAGGATTTGGCGACTGGCAATGGAGGCTTGCCACCTTACCTTTTGCATTTGGGGGGCTTGGTGTCTATTCTGCTGGTGATGTTTTAAATTATTCCTTTCTTGCTTCTTGATTACAGTCTGCTGGCTTGCAGACTAAGCTCCTTCGGCATACTGGTATTGTTTCTCCCGGGCCTATTTTTGATGATGCCTGGTCTGTGTTTAATACATCTGTGGAGATGGACCTTTTGAGTAATCCAAGTGAGATCGCTGCCCCCAAACTCATGAAGAAAATGGCAAATATATATTTCACACGGGTTACTAAAAATGCAAAGTCCCTATTTTCTTTATCTCCTCGACAGATGGCATTGTGGACTTCTCAAAGGGAGGATCAAACCTCTGACTGGCTTAGGACGGTTCCTATTTTTGGGTTGGGACAAACTATGAACGGTAAGACTTATCATTGTGTTTTGTGTTATCGGTTAGGTATCCCCTTATTTTCTGTTTCGAATCCTTGTTCAGCTTGTTCAAGGGTTTTTGTTGGGGATATTTATGGACACCATGTTGTATCGTGTGCTGGGATTATTGGTATTAAGCATCGTCATAACGTTGTACGCGATACCCTTGTCGACATATGTTATCGTTTCTGGATTTCAGCTGGTAAGGAAGTTGATATCTGGTTGGATGGAGGGCGTGACAAACCATTACGTTCAGCAGATATGTTACTTTACTCATGGGATGGTGGACTTGATGTGTGTGTGGATCTGACTGGATCTTCACCTTTGACGCAAACCGAGATGGTTGATTTCGTACCCGGTCGAGCCGTGATTAATGCTGCACAGCTATATAGCTAAGTGTGCGGCTATTGGATATGGGTTTCTTCCCTTTTCTTTATCATCTTTGGGGGAATTAGAGGCAGATGCGATTACATTGCTGAAGCGGATCCGAAAGCTCTCCATGGCTCAGGATATTGGGGCTCATGCTGCTGTTCATATATTTAATAGGATCAGTTTCGGTATTGCTAAAGGAGTGGGGGCCCAGATAGTATCTCGATTCCCCTCTAATTTATTGTAAATCTCTTGAGTTTCTTAATAAAGTGGTTAATTATTTAAAATAATAATAATAATAATAATAAACAAAAAAGACAAAATTATTAAAAAAAAGTCGATACCAACAATAAAGTTGGATGGAAGTCTAGACAGAAGCTATGCTCTCACTCCTTTCTAAACCGGGTTGGATAGGATTATATTGTACATAGTTATTATCACGTCCTTGTCCTTCTTAGTTTTGATAATATATTTTTTTAATTTCATCAGACCTTAATCTTTGTAAAATTACTTCCATCTTTTCTTTATGTTTTTGACACTTATACTTTTATGTTTAATTCTTTTTTTTTCACTATATAAAAACGTGGGGTGATTTTTTTTTGCCAATTTTAGAAATATTTTGACTTTTCTAATTAAAAATAATTTAAAAAACCTTAAAAAGAAATTCTAATTAAATTAAAATATTACTAAATTTAGTATAATTTAATTTTTTTGAAATACGAATATCCTACTTAATGTTTTCCTTTACTATGTAAAAGAATTATGTTCCATTAGTTTGGGCATTGTTTTAAAAACCGGGTTGAACCGGTTGAACCGTGAACCGGCTCGGAGACCGGGCCGGATGTAACCGGGTTTTTGCTTGTTTGTGAACCGGATTGACCCGCCGGTTTTTTGTTGACCCGGGTTGACCCGGTTTGATAAACCCAGCCGGGTCGTGACTTTTTTGAAAAAAATATAACAAAACTTTTTTTTCATAAACATTTATAAGTTTAATTGATAAATTGAAGTGATGGTGACTAGTGTTAGTTAAAATAGAGTTAAAAAACTAACTTAAAATACCAACTATAATTTTTTTTATTATAGCATATTACAACTTGTAACAATGAGTTAATTGTTTTTGCAAAATTTTGTTATAATTTTATAAATATAGAACTAAAAAACTAAAACTAATGAGTAAAGACTTAATATTTTTCATTCGTTCAATTGAACGTAAGATAATTTTTAAGATCATACAACACTACATATTAAATATAATGAAAAAAAAATATATATGTATAGAACCGGTTTGACTCGGCGGTTCAACCGGTTGAACCGGTGACCCGGTGAACCCCTCACTAAACCGGGTCAACTAAAAAACCGGGTTTTAAATCATTGAGTTTGGGTAGTGAATCAAGTTTGAGCGCATTCTTTATATTCATTTTGCTATATTTTGGTGGTGTTAGAGGCATGTTCAAATAGTGAAAATGTTGTAGGAATATGTATACGTAAAATAATATATGTTCGGAAATTTTATTCGAGTTTACGGGAACGCACACATCAATACGTAAAACAATTTAAATAAATATATTAAATGTAATATATTTAGTTATAAAGCTAAAACGAACATTAAATATTTATAGGTATTTAATGGGAAGTATTATTAGTCATTAATAGTTAAGCCATGGAATAATATGTAATTATGGAGAAAAAGAAAGGGTGATTTTTTTTTTTTGCTTTAGTCAATTAGTTTCCTAATCTCCAAGAGGAGGTGTAATTACCTTACTTGCAAGCCAAGTTTAGGTGGCTATAAAAGAAAGTTTAGGGTGTTTACTTCTCTCATAACTTGAAAAACTTTAACCCTAAAATTCTCCTCTCCTCTCCCTCTTTTGCTGGATCGACCGAACACCCACTAGGGGTTTTGGTTTTGCTTTTTGTTCGACAAGAAGAAAACCACAAAGGTTTCAATAGTTGATTTCGTGTAGAACGTGGTGGTTTGGTTTAGCTTTATCACTACTAGTACTAACATACTTAATTGTTTGCTATTACGTGTGTTGAAGTAGAGAGATCTTATTTAGATCTTGGGTAGTTATCGCGTGATATTTATTTTATACACATGCATATATTCAAGAAGGTGTTTTCGCTAATTGCTAAAAGGTACACGTTCTTGATCATTTGTTAATTATATATTCTATACGTATTTATCTTTTCCGTTGCGTACTCGTGATCATTAAATGGTTAATCGGTTATAAAAACCCAACAAATGTTTGTAACTAGTAAAAAAGTTTAATGATAAAAATCGTAACCGAAATATTTGAATGACATGAAAAAAGTTTAATATACACGCCAACAATGAGACTTCCTACATCCAATACATGGTCAAATAATCAATCAATCATCAAATTAGCATTAAAAACCATGGTCAAAGATAATTTATATCCATAAAGAAATTTCCTTATACGCCGTATTGACTGCATTCAATACGGCGTATCGACCTCATTTCTAGACTCTATAAATACCACTCCCTAAACTCAGTTTTAGATGTGCAAGTAAAGCCTTAAACCACCAAGTTGACTATCAGAGCAAAGAAGGTTAGAAATGAGCCTCAAGATCATAAGAAAACTCTTGTAATCTTCGCACAACCTAATAAACGTTCGATTAAGGTTTCTTTATTTTAATCGTTCATATATCAATCCGTGTGTATTTTTACAATGCCTTTAGGCTGATACCTTTAGGTATCAGACATGTTTATGAAGGTATAATGTTTGGTTTATTTTTCTTGATTGTCTTAATTTATCGTTGATTGTTTGATTATGTTTGCCATTTTATACTTGTTTACGTGCTTTTGTATGTGACCTATCATTCAACTGGGTCTAGTCCTACATATTTAATGCGCTACAACTTCGGTGTTGTATGAGCGTAGGCTAAGAGTCTAGGATAGCTCTCCATATTTGCAAGTAAGTGGGTAAAGTCCCAATGGGCTAGGGTTTAATAAGACCCCATTATTAATCACCTAAGGTAGATTATAATCAACAAACAGGATGCTTTATGCGGGCACGTTAATTGTGACAGGATTGTTCGTGTCTAGGTCTTAGGATGAAGTACCGCCTAAGTCTTAAGAATGATATGCCGCTTCGAGATAAGATTATCATTACACTAATAAACAAACTTGCGTTTTATCAGATTATTCATGGTTGATATGTTTTCCTTATATTAGTATTTGACTGCTTTTCTATCGTTTGTTAATCTTCTTGTGTATGTTTATTGCTTTGCTTGTCATCAAAACCTTAGTTTAGATAACCAAAACACATGTCGACCTCTCAGGCTAAAACCCCCTTTTCGTTAGTCTAGGTATAACTTAGGTTGCATAAATTAACTAAAATTCTAATAAATTAAATATTAATGCTCTCACTCTTAATGATCGACACCCTACTTACCAACGAAACTACCACCGACCAGGTATACTGCCCGTTAAAGTGTTATT
>BQNB010059466.1:5163-37312 GCA_026074375.1 Tanacetum coccineum
GCAAAGTATGCCAAGAATTTCACAATATGTTCATCACCAAAATACATCCTTGTGTGTTTGCTTTAGTTTGTTTAACAAAACATGATGAAATGAAATCATATAGTTCTTCGTTAAGTTTCGGCGTTTAATCCAAAAATTACTATTTTTAGAAAGTTTCTATTTTAGGAAAGTTTTTAGTTTCAGGACGTTAATACCGTCCCCTACATTTGTTAAGTTTCCATAATTCAAAACGCACTAACTAGCCTTAATCACTTAACTTCTATGTCCGTTTCGCTAAGTTTTCACCAAACTTACTATTTTTAGTAACTTTATCGCTTTTCCCAAAATATGCTAACGGCGTCTTTAAATGATACTAATCAATAGGTATGTGTTACTATATGTTTTGCTAGTGTTTAGAAAGTCTAAAAATGTCCGAAAGTGTTCGAAAACTCATTTTACTATTCACATCAGCACACTATTCATCCGGTTTTGTCGAAAAATATTTCAAGTTTCATTTGGCTATAACTTGGTCGTTTTAAATCCAATTTTAATGTGCGATATATGAAAAACTATCTATTCGAAACGAGCTCTCCAAAAACTACTTTTACGCCTAATGAAAACATTTTTAGGTCGACCAAAACCTCAAAACAAATTTGGGACAACAAGCACTTTTTGTCAAAAACGCAACCAAAATCCACCCAAACTTCACAATAGTGCCTAATCTCCATTCACAACTAATCCACAACAAAACCACACCTAAATCTAACCTAATCCCTTCATTTCTATTGTTGCAACACTCATCAACTCTCATCTCACCAAGAACATAATATTTAACTAGTAAAATAAAGTAGTATCATTATTTATGAAATCTTGTCTTTAAAATCTTTCAAAAATTAAAACACAACATATGGATGTATGGATCTTTGAACATATAAGAAGAATGTAAGTAAACCACAAAGAAAGATTCAAGATACTTACAAGAATGAAGAACAAGAAGTAATAACACAAGATCTATACCCAAAATCAATAGATCTTGAAAAACCCCAAATAATAACCAAACCCTAATTTGTAGATCTTGAAAATACTTGAAATCAAAAGAAAACCTTCTTGGAATAACCTTGGATCTTGATAAAATAAAGTATGGAATGTGTGAATCTTGGTAGAAATCAAAAGTATGGATTGTGTGTGTGTGTGTTAGTGTGTGCCGTGGGCAAGGAGAGCAAGAGAGGGAGAAAAAATGTTTTTGGTGAGGCAAGGAATGTATGAAATGACCTAAGTCTTGCAAAGTGAGGTTTATATAGTGTGTGAACTAGGGTTTAGGATATTTTTGGAACTAGGAATGGGTGACTAGCAAAAAGAGTGAACCAACGGCCTCATGGTCTTGTGGTACGTCTGATGTAGGCAAGGAGGGGAGGGGGGGGGGGGGGGGGGGGAGTTCAAGCAAAGCAACTAGCCATGGTTCCATGTTTAATTCAAATTCCATAGTGCTATAGTGGTCCAAGGGTATACATGTGAAGTGTAAGAGCCTTTGGCTTGTAGTGAGGATAAAACAAGCATGTCACTATCCCTTCTTAATGCATGCATGTGATGGTGTTTTGTCTTGAAAATTTAAAAGATGTTTAATTGTATCTTAGGCTTGCCGTGTGTATGCATGTGTTTTGAGTATAGGGGGAGGCATGAACGAAATTTTTGGCTTAAAAATATGAGATGGACGATAACTAAAGTTTACACAAAAAGTTTTTGAGTTTCCGGGGTTTCGTTAGGTCAAAAACGCGAAAAACGCAATTTAGACAATAAAGCGTAAAAATAAATATCGGGAGTGATCATAAACTACAAAATACTTAGAAAAGATAAAATAACTCATATAATATCTAAACTAATAAATATCCGATGCCGAAACGCGTCCGATGATGTTTTTTAGATTTACGCGTGTTTACTTCCCGGTAAACCGCCAGATTCAAACGTAACGTATAAAAGTAAAAAATAATTGTCGGAAAAGTTTAAAATATTTACCGGAAATTCTCGGGGTGTGACATTTACAATCTAACTAATAACCCGATTTGAGGTGGATCAAAATAACATGGAGCTTATTGAGCTCTATTAGGGGTAATAAATTACTTCTTTCCCAATTCTTCATAAGATGAATACTACCATGAATCCCAATCATCCTAAAATAGTATTTACAAGGATAAGGACTTAGCAACCGTGTACTCAAATAATTTACTTGGGTTAAAACAATAATGCACTAAAAGCGAGTACATAGAAGGTAGGCTAAGGCGATTTGGGTGTAACGATTGGTTTAAGGGTTGACAATACTCTTCGTTATACGAGAACCGTAAAAAAGGATAGGCTCGAAGGGTTGTATTAGGGGTATCCTGCACTAAAAATGAGTGCATGGCAAGGGTGTGGGATAGTTATATAGTCGATGTGAACATAATAACAGTTACATGTTTAAAACATGGGTTAATCCTAGTGCCTCTTATCTAGCAAATTCTAATACTTACTATGCAGTCTCGGGATGCATCACAAAAACAAGTTCTAGAATTTAATATACTACTGGTACACACATATAATTTAATACCGATACCAATGCTCCAGAAAAGGTGACAAAGACCATAGGTACACATCCGTAACGACGGAATAGGCACATATGACTGCATCGAACCTTAACTCGAGAAAGCTAAAGGTATAAATTATCTTGGGTATCAATAATGGATACCCAAATTCCTAAAGATCTAAAGGTGAACCTCACATTTTTGGGGTGGAATTTTGAGGGTTTTTGTGCTAGTCATACACATTCCTATCCATGAGACGCTATTAATACTTGGTTTTCGTCGATATGTGTTATAAAAAATTTTAAATTTGGGTCAAAATTACCTTTTTATGCTATGTTTCGATATATCACCCATCATTTTAAGGAACAATCAAATGGAAGGAATAGTTTCTAAGGCTTATTTTCCACCCCTACACTTAAGTTGAACATTGTTCCCAATGTTCTATAGAAGTACCCATAAAAACGAATAAAGAGAAAAGAAAACAAGGAAAAGAAACTAGTACTCCCCTGGTTTGCTCAATAATGGAGAAGAAACATGCGATAACTGGTTAAATCGTCCTCCAAGAATCGTCTAATGAAACTTCCTAAGAACTTCCAAGCTTTTTCTCGTCAAATATAACCTGTAATCAAAGACAAAGACAACTACACCAAGCATAAAATCGGCGGGATAGATATAAATACAATGAGAGTTTAGGGTTTTGACTCTATGAAAACAGTAAAGATAGGATGAAAGTAATGATGTAATCATAGGTTTATGCAGGTTTACAAAAGAATTATAAATTTTAAATATTGCACATTTTATTTTTCACAAATACTTGAAAAAATTTGAATTTTTACATTACTGGAGACGCGACGCCATCGGGTGTTAATCCCGAAGCCGTCCTTCATTTTTAATGAGAAACTTCCTGCATGCAATTTTATTAGTTAAATCTGAAGAAAGCACTGCATAAAAACCTGGAATTAATCATTACAGTCATATGACTTAAAACTGACGCGAATTAATCTAAACAATTTATTTTAAATGTTTGAATTTGGTTCTAAAAAAACCAGATATATTCCCCTACACTTATTTTGTTGCAAAATACATTTGATTGCAAATAAGACGAAGTTATAAACAAACAAAGTATGATTACACAATTAATTCAAACATAATAAAACAAACAATAAATAATTAAAATACACGACACTCCTAAGTGTGGGAAAAATAAACATTGGGTTGCCACCCAAGAAGCACTTTTCTTTATTTATGAGTCTTGTAGCAAGAATCAAAGTCACTAGTCAAGTGTCATAGAAGTGGTCCAAGTCGATGATCTCCCTTGGACTTTCTCTCTCAGAGAGCTTTCTAGTGGTGGGGATCGATTATAAGGTTTTGGTAAACTCTTCTCCGCCTGGATCAATCTTGGCATGCCATGCTCCATCTCTGTTTTTTGGGTAATTGTTCTAGTTTATTGGGTTGTTAATCAAGTCCTCCGACTCCCACATGTTACTCTTAAGGTTTATGGGCATGACTCCTAGAAATTCAACCATTCATCTAAACACAAGGACATCCTTAAAAGTATTGATCTCAGCATCTCTAGCAATTTCCCATTCTTCGAGCAAATGGCAATCTAAGAAGTCTTTCCTAGCGTAATAAGGGATTTGTGTGACTACTCCATCCGAGCGTAGTCCAATATGGTGTTTCCTTCTCACCTAAATCGGCTCTTTTTACACCAAATACCGACCTAGTGATTCCTTCTCCTACTACTATTTTGGCCATCCTACAGTCAATAACTGCATTGGCGGTTGCAAGGAATCCTCTTCTTACAAGCAAAGGGGTTTCAGGGTCTTTCTTCATGTCGATTACGTAGAAATCATTTAATAGTTTCAGTTTTTCTATGTGGACTTCTACATCTTTAACAATCCCAACAGGGTATGATTTGGTTCCGTCGGCTAACCTAAAGATATGGTCGGTCTCTTCTAATAATCCAATCTTAAGCTTTTTGAAGAGGTATAATGGGATTATGTTCACACATGATCCTAAATCAACTAAGGTGTCGAAAGGCTTTGAGCTCCCTAATTTACAGGGTAGAGTGAATAGCCCGGGGTCTTCCATCTTGGTAGATACTTCACCTTGGACGAATGCTGATCTATTTTTTCCTAGTTCTAAGCTTTCCACGTATTTATCCAGTATTGCGTTATAGATTGGAGCATGAGCTAGGACTTCAAGAACTGGTAGATTGAGATGCAAATCCCAGAACTCATCTTTAAGAGTCGGATCGGGTTCTTCTAGTTGTTGCATTCCACTCCCCATCTCGGGTTGCAGCTGGCTTGTCTAGGAAATGTTTACCTCCTTGGAACATATTTTAATAGCATTGATTGAAATGGAGAGGTGTGATGAGCATTAGAGATCTATTGTTGGGTAATAACGAGCAGAAAAAACTAAAGTTGTGAAGTTAATGTTCAGTTTTAGGTTCTTAGCCGTGTCGCTAGGGAGTGCTCCTGCCATTCGATCTAGCGTTGTTGTTTAAAATCGGCTTTAAACTTGGACAATCTAGCGTCTTAAGATGCCATGAAGTTGGATACCAATCCTTCGAGGATTGTTGTTGAAGGGATGGTTCAAGATCAAACCGTTGGGTTGGAACTGGTTAGTTGGGTTTGAAAATTATTTTGGGAATTTTGGGGTTATCTCCACCTAAGGTTTGGGTGACTTTTCCATGACGGATTGTAGGTGTCACCAAGATTGTTTTGCTCGAGCTTAAAAGTGTACCACTTACCTCCCGCTTCGTCGGTACGCGAGGATGCATATTTAACAAAGGCTTCTTCGGGATCTTCCATGTAATACTGAGTGTCGTGGGGACCACTGCAGATCTCACATGAGGTAGTGATTTTGTTCACTTGAGTAGGTTGCGTCGGAGCAAGATGAGCTTCCATCAAATGTTGAACTTGATTCTCGAGCTCGATGAGGCGGCAGTCTAATGTACTCGGGACATCTTGAGGCAAAGAAATTGCCTTGACCGGCTTAGCGAAATCCCTTGGGTCGTTCCAACTTTCGTTGTCATAGAGGGCGAGGTCCTCTAATAATGCCCAGGATTCTTTGGTGTTTCTGTCACGAAGCTTGCCATCGGCCGATTGGTCAATGGTTCGTCTTGTGACGGGATTGACATGGTCATAAAAGATTTGGACTTGGAGCCAAAGGTCGATTCAACGATGAGGGACTTTTTGTAGTAAGTCCTTGAAACAAGTACATGCTTCAGATAGAGATTCTCCTTGATGTTGTTGGAACATCAGGATATCGTTGCGGAGTTTTGCGGTCCTTCCCGGTGGAAAGAATTGAGCAAGAAAACGAGTAGTAAGATCCTCCTATGTGGTGATGGATCATGCTGGAAGACGTTCAAGCCAGTTGCTAGCTTGATCGCGAAGGGAAAATTGAAATAAACGCAGGAGCGTTCTTTCCTTGTTTTCACCGTCAAGGTCAAGTGAGTCCACAAGTTTTAAGAAATCCTTAAGGTGTTGGTTTGGATCTGTTGAAAACTAGAAAGGGGGGTTGAATAGTTTTCCCCAAAAAAATTTTGATTATGTGTTTTTGGTTGATTATTTTAGATCTATTTGATGAAAGGACATATGTAACTATGTTAGTAATATAAGCAATAATAATAAAGGATATGTGGCAAGGATGTTTATAGTGGTTCGGCTACAAGGTCTCCTACCTTGCCCTACTCCACTTCCCGAGTCACCTACTCGAGAGTTCGAATCCACTAGTCACCAATGCTCCTTTAACCGGCGGAGAAGCCTCACAACGTCACTTACACCTTTTTAACAGTACAAAGCTAAATACCAGATTCTTCACATGGTAGAATCACGCCAACACCTATTTACCCTTTACATGATATTAAGGTATATCATATGTTCCAACAAGGAGGAACAAAATACCTTTATACTACTTGCCCTCTACTAGGTGCCAAGCATTTACACCGAGATTCATTTTATCACAACTATTTTACACAACACTTTTCTAAGTGATTATATGATACACATCTTGATTGAATTGGATGAATGATGCTTCAAGATCAGTAAGTAGATCTTTGTGAGATGAGACACTCTTGCCATAACGTGAGCTTGGAGAGTTGATCTCGTATGTAAAACCCGATAGAACTTCTCCTATTAAGAAATCTATCAAAACACTAAAATACAAGAACCCATGATTAAAGATCAATTGGAAACTGAATATTGTAGAAAGAAACTATGTGAATGGATGTTTAAATTAGTGAAAATGAGGTGGTATTTATAGACTTTAGTTTTACTGTTCATCGGTTCTGATGGTTCTGTTCAGGAACAAAATCGGCCAGTTATCGAACAGAACCGGCGTATAGTAACTAAATCCGAATTTTGATTTATAAAATCTTAAGAGATCATGTGTAATCTTGTGAGATTATGTTTAGATTTGGTAAGAAAAATATGTTAACTATGATGTAAATATGTTTAAAGGTTTTTATACATTTTTATGTAAAGTGTATATTTGTATTAAAAATGTGTTTATGTGATTTGAGTGTGAGTGTTATAATATAAAGGATGGTTTGATGAATAGATGAGTTAGATAAACTATTGGTTTAAAACTAATGAATTTCATTTTCTACTTTCGACATGTTTATGTTTGGTCGGTAACAAAACAAAGATAGATCATAAAATGTAAATAAACATTTTTATGGTTTATTTGTATTAACAATATCCCCCTTTTTGTTTGTGACAAAACATAAACTTATAGGAAGTAAACAATAAAATTTATAAGTTCTAAATTAGAGCTTTTACTTCCTTCTCCCCCTTTTTATCAAAACAAAAAGAGCGTCAAAGAAAAACTAACTCTGGAATGCAATGAGATGGAATGCTATATGAATAAAAAGAACCAAATGCAAGTGTGTAGTGAACCGAGGATGACCGATCATAAAGGTTGATGTAAGTGAAGCAAATCGAATACTTCCTTATGAGGAAGGTACTCCGTAGATGGGATCGTCAAGGTTGCCTAATAAGGTGAAAAGAACTACATGAAAGCATGTTAGTAGTAATGCATGTATAATGAAATAATGCAATATGAAAGATGGTCCGATAAATATCGGAATGAGATTGACCGATGGAGAGTCTATTTCAAGGCTCCCCTTGTGAAATGCTCCCTGTTGGGAAGGTAAGTATTCTAAATAATTTAAGAAAGTAGTAATATGTTAGATTAAGAGGAACAATATGCTTCCCTTAAGTTGATGAAAACCTGTAAAATCATGTTAATTTAAGAGTTTTAAACAAATTAATGCAATAAAAGGAAATTTGAAGAGATTCTGGAAGGCTGGTTCCGATGGTTCTGTTTCCAGCAACAGAACAACTTTGCAGCCGGAGCCGAAACCGGCTACCTTGCACACTAAAGTCTTCACGTCCAAGCTTTGGCGGGAAGCACTTTAGTTTAAATATCAATACAATATTTAGCTTTAACAAACAAATAGAGCAATGATTCAAACACAAGATCAAACCCAATGATTTAAATAAAGATCCATAACCAAACAAAGTATCAATCACAGCAGATCGACACAAGATCAAATATGATTGCGAAAACACAACTTAATTTTTATTAGATACAAATCATGAAGTAAAACATCTTGACCTAAGTCAACTAAAACTAAAATCATGATTAGTGATCTAATTTTCTAAATCATCAAAAGCTTAGAGTCACTTGATCTTGTCAATCATCATACTATGGTAGTTGATTTGAGAGATGGTTCAAGCGATCAAGAATATCTCTTAGAGGTTGTTGACAACGGTTTTGGTTTTTTGGCATTGTGGGCATGTGTGAACTTAAGGTCTAGGAGGGTCTTCAATCCAAAGGGATTGATCAATAAGGATAAAGGTGCTTGATGGAGGGAATAATGTTCTAAATGGTGGTATTTGAGTTGAGGTAGTGGTGGGATAGAATGGTGGTGGAATTTGTAAGGTGGTGATGGAGGTAGGAGAAATAAGGCTTTCTTGCACATGTTGTGCATTTCGAATTACTTCTTAGATGTTTTGTTCAAGTGTGTGAAGTTGGTTGAGTTCTTGTTGTATTTGGTTTCTAGTTTTTGGATGGCTCGGGTTGTGCACTCAACCTACTCCTAGAGAAGTTGATAGGTGGGAGAGTTGGTTCAAAGTCCATGAGTGATGGTTGAGGGAGTGTTTGGGATAAGCCTTGGGAAATGACTTGTGGCAATGGATTTGTAGTTCTTGGTGGAATTTTATTTAAGGAAGATAGATAGGGATGATGTTCTAATGGTGAACTTAGTGGAGTAGAGAAGGTCAAAGCTCTAGGGGATAATGGTGTCATGAGTGGTTCTAGAGTAAGGATTGTTTGGATGGAAGTTGGTGGTGGAGTTGTGAGAGCAAGGGTAGTGTCTAGAGTGGTTGTTAAGGTTATGTTGATAGGTTAGGAAGTATTTGAGAGGTGGTTTTGGATGGGTGAGCTTTCATTGGAGGATATGTCAATGAAATCGGGTCTTGGCATTTTCTTTGGAGGATTTTGGGTTGAAGAGTTAGCACTTGATGCCATGATGATTAAGGAATGAAGTATGAGGAAGGATGTTTACAGGTTTTGTGAGTATGAGGAAGATGATGACAAGATACTATTATATACTAAAGGCCATGCATAAACATTAAATGCTTAAACCATTAAAATTTCCCTAAACACAATCATTAGGATGATTTTTAGGTCAAACAAGAAATGTCCAGCTTATGGGTCAGATTAAGGCAACTACAACTAACATATTTACAAGTTTAATTCAAAATTATAACACCCAAAAACGAGGTAAAACCTTCTGTAGAACCGGCGCTGCCGGTTCCTTTGGTTCCAATGGAACTGGCTTGCTGCAAATGGAACCGACTATACCAGCCTTGGTTCCAAAATTTCCAAATTTTCAAAGATACTACTAGTGGTCTAATGCATTTCCTAAAGCTTGTTTATCTTAAGAGTTATTTCTTCCAGATATTCCTAAAGATTTTATGAGAACAAGTAAGTGCCGACAAACATCAATAGATACTTATGCCAAACGCACCATTGATATAATCAAGGGCATAAAACATAAGAGATACTTCATAGCAACACACACCGTTAAAGATTACAACATAACATTCAAATTGTCTTTAGCAAAAGCACCTAACATATAGTTCAAATCTTGAGATTATAATGTTCAAATATTTTTTTTGACCAAACACAAATACTCATACCGAATAGCACACCCTTACTTCTTCTTGGAGAGAAAATGGAATAGGCACTTAAACATCCCCTTAGTTTGCTTGAATTCTGGGGAATTTCCTCCTTCGATGGGTGGAAGTTGGTTCGTGTAGGGAATGGGATCAAGAGTGTAGTTGTCCACAAGATCATTCTCCTCCCCTTGGTGAGGAGTTGGATAAGGTGAATCCGATGACTCGGTGTCGGGAGGAGTTAGAGTTGGGAGACGAGGCCTTTTTCCCTTATCCTTGAATTGGTAGACTCTTTTCTCGGAGAGAGGGATCATCACATGATCCACGAGATAGAGTTCATTTAAGAAGGTGTACAGATGATTGGCACAAACATGTTTAAAGAGTCGGATGAGAAGCATTCTGTAGGGAAGTGTCATATCGGCACTTTTGGTTACACTCACCATTCGGTTGGCAATGTAGTAGGCGAGGTTGAAGGGTTTTTCAATGGAGAGGCAGTAGAGCATGTAGCATAGATAAGCATTTGGATGGTCCTTGTTCCCAGTGAGACTTACGACATTTTCACTTAGAATGATTTCCCATTTTTTGAACTCGATCTTTAACTCAGAAACAATCATTTGGAAAGGATCAAGGATGGTCTCAATCCCTTTTATCTTTTGGGTCTTGGCTTGAGTTCTTTCATAGAATATAGCATCGCGGATCAAGGATGAGTCCTCTTATGGAGGAGGATAAATTTTGGGATGAGGGTCAAAAACATATTGAAGGGATGAGATGGGCCAATCGTGAGTGTACACATAGACTCCTTGACAAGGAATTTTAAGAATGCGAGCGAACTCCTCAAGAGTAAGAGTTATCTCAAAGTTTTTAATGACGAAGGCAATGGCTATGGTTCCATTTAGCTTACGAATTAGGCGAACACTTTTGTAGAATTGAAGCACGAAGATGGGACAGATTTTTTTTTGACAAGAAGTAACAAGAGTTGGGAATTGTTCATTCGCAACAGACACAATACAACATGTGAGCAATATAACGGGGAGATGGTCCCGATATCCTCCAAGTCCAAACACAATCACCACTCTAATGAGTTCTTACCATTGCTTAATTCGAGGCTTAGTTCCTAGAGAGGATTTGATTTGGACGAGGGTGACGGTTTGACTTTATTTTAACAGGTCTATCAGCCACGTTCATTCAAGAAGTCGAACGAATAACGTCTTAGTTTGGAAAGGACGGATGGATATATGGATCCCTCGATTTCTGAGAATACTCAAGAGATCCAAGGACTCCCGTCGTGTGTAAACAGGCCTTGACCGTTGTAAGGAATTTGAGGATTTGACCGAATTAGGCAAAGTAGAGAGATATGAATTCATGTTGAATCAAAAGGATATACAAGTATAAGTCATATCATCGGTTTGAACCGTGAATTGACTAAAGAAAATCAAGATGAATCTGAAACAATCGGATATCGTTGATTTTAAAGAGACAATCGAAGCAATGTTTGTGAGAGTACGCTCGATTTTTGATTGTATATGCTTTATCACAACAGGACCTTCGTGAAATGTTTACGATTTTAATGGATTTGGTAAATTTAGCAATTGTGGGGGAAATCCGATGATTTTGGATACTTTTTTGGGGGACGAAGGATGTTGGTAAGAGGCATATCTGGTGGAAAGTAGCTCTTGGCCTTGTTGGTCACCTAAACAAGTTAGTCAACAACATAAAAAAAAAATTTATATACTAAACAAATTGAATTAATAAGTATAATGACAATGTGAGACAAGGATTACTTCGACAAAAAAAAATAAAAAAACTAAGAAGTGATCCATATGTACCTTTATTTATTTTTGACTTAATCATGATTGGATAGAATATATGATTAAGTTTAAAATATTTCAACACCAAATCCATAAACCAAACTCTCCCATAAAACATAAAATTAAAATTAGGCTTGTCAAAAACTATACGTCAAGTAAAATTCGTGCTGACAAGTATAAGTTTTATATTATTATTAGCTTGACAAAAGTTAATA
Source organism: Tanacetum coccineum (assembly GCA_026074375.1). NCBI lineage: Eukaryota > Viridiplantae > Streptophyta > Magnoliopsida > Asterales > Asteraceae > Tanacetum > Tanacetum coccineum. Next base: position 16,908 of record BQNB010059466.1, read on the forward strand.
GTGTTTGTTGTTATTTAAAAGTCATGTTCTTAAAAGTTATGCCAAACGCCCCTTATTTTAATACCAATAACAAAATAAATCAACATATATATGAATTATATATTCTTGATACTAATACAATTTGGTTAAGTGTTTATGACAAGTGACAAAATTATGATGGTAGTTATTACGACTCTAAAAATTGATCCAAGAACGATCCAAAACACCCCTTTATATTTATAATACATTTTTCTATTGATTCTAAAAGTATACATTAGAAATTAATGTTTTTGGATGTGCAAATTTAAAAGTTGTTTAACATGTTTTTGGCATGAATCAACAACTGTATAAACTTTTGTTTTTAAAAATTAGAAAAAAAAGTATGTAATATTAATGAGAAATTTCGAACCAAAAAAAATTTGTAACTCAATTAGTGGGTTTTGATTTCAATTCTAACCGAATGTAGTGTTCCATATTGACTACGAGTAATCAGTAAAGATATGGAAATCCTAAAACAAAAAGAAAAAAAAATATGAAAATATGAAGAACATTCAATTTTGATTATAGAGCAAAATTGGATGAAATCAATAGAGTTGTTATTGTATTTGTTTTTGGACTACCCATTGTGAATTTTGGTTAATTTGGTGATTTGAGGTATGATTTTTGAAGGTTATGGTGAGAGGGTTTCGTTCACAGCAGGTGGAGGAGGAAGAAAAGAGAAAATAATGTTTGGGTGTAAGAAAAATCATCTAAAATGGGGAGTGTTTATTTTTCCAGTGGCCGGCCCCCTTAAATTAAGGGGGCCGCACTGTGAGAAAAATAAACACTCCCATATTAGATGATTCTTCTTACACCCAACATTATTTTTTCTCATTTTCCTTCCACCTCCACCTGCTGTGAACGAAAACCCTCTCAACAATAACCTTCACAAAAGCATACCTCAAATCACCAAATTAACCAAAATTCACAATGGGTAATCACTAACAAATCAATCAACAACATCTATTGATTTCATCCAATTTTGCTCTCAATCAAAATTGAATGTTCTTCATATTTTCTATATGTTTTCATTTTTTTAATGATTTTCCATAACTAAAATAGATACTCGTAGTCATAGGAACACTACATTCTTGATAGAATAGAATCAAAAACACTAATTGAGTTTACAAATTTTTTTGGTCAGAAATCTCATAAATATACATAAAAATATTTTTCTAATCTTAAAACAAAGTTTTATACATTGTTGATTCATGCCAAAAACATGTTAAAACAACATTAATTTGCCCATCAAAACATACATTTCTAAATGTATACTTTTCGAATCAATAGAAAATGTATTATAAAAATAAAGGGGTGTTTGGTTCGTTTCTTAGGATCAATTTTTAGAGTCGAAATAACCACCATCATAATTTTGTCACTTGTATAAACACTTAACCAACTTGTAAAAAGCATCAGATATATAATTCAAAATAATTAAGATATATTTTGTTATTGGTTATAAAAAAAAAGGGGCGTTTGGCATAACCTTTTTTAAGAACATGAACTATTTAAATAAAACAAACACTACTTAACATTTGTCAAGTTAAAAATAATAACTTATACTTGTCAACACGATTATACTTGACGTATAGTTTTTGACAAGCCTAAACTAATTTTATGTTAATAAGGGAGTGTTTGGTTTATGATCTTGGTGTTGAAATATATAACTAATATATATTCTTCCACATCATAGATTAAGTCAAAAATAAATTAAGGTACATATGGATCACTTCTTAGTTTTTTTTTTGTCGAAGCAATCCTTTTCCCACAGTTGCATTATACTTAAATTCAATTTATTTAGTATAAAATATTATAATTTATTTTGTTTATAACTTGTTTAGGTACCAAAACCAAGATCAACTTCCACCGAAATATCCCTTACCAAATCCAACATCCAAAAGTATCCAAAATCCTCGGCATTTCCCCCACAATTGCTAAATTTTACAAATCCATTAAAAATCGTAACATTCACGAAGGTCCTGTTGTTGATCAAGCATACTACAAATCCAACAACATCGAGCGTCTCTTCACAAACATTCGCTTCGATTGTCTCTTAAATCAACGAACCGATAGTTTTTCAAGATTCATTCTTGAATTTCTTTAGTCAAGCACGGTTCAACCGATGAATATACTATCTTGTCATCTCCTTTATAATCAACATGAATTACATCTCTCTCACACCTTCTAAATCGTCAAATCCTCAAAATCCTTACAACGGTCTTTCCACGTTTACCAACGCGTGGGAACCTTTGATCTTCTGAGTATTCTACAAAAAGCGAGGGACCATATTCCACCGACCTTCCAACTCCGACGATATTCGTCGACTTCATGAATTGAAACTGTGGCATGATAGACCGCCACCAGTGAAGCAAACCCCCCCCGTCACCCCACAGTCAAATCAAATCCTCATCTAATGAACTAAGCCTCGACATGAAGCAATGGAAAACTCATTCGAGAGAAAGTGTGTTGGACTAAGGACATCGGGAACCAACTCCCCGCTTATCTGCTCAATTTTGTATTGTGTTGTTGCCAGATGAACAAAACAATCTTGCTTACTTCTTTGTCAAACGAATCGAATGTGCTAGAGCAAATCCAACCGCCAATCTTCCATACGGTATGTTCTTGACTCGTCTTTATCGTCACATCATGGAAGTATATCCTCATCTTGACAATGGCATTTATGACATTGTTGATCGAGTCATGCGTCCTCTTGCTCTTAAACAAACTCGGGAGACCGCTCAAAGTGATCGTGGCAAGGCACGCCATTCTGTCTCATCCTCATCTTCTCATCATCATCGGCACGTCATCTCACAACATTATGATGATGATAGATATGATGTCGAAACTTCTTCGTGCATAGTAATCATCTCCTACCACCTATCTTACTCTTCATAATCCACTCAACAACCAAAACGACAAATGCCTTCCGCTTCCGAACAAACCAATGAAACTCTCTTTGAACGACAAACCACCTTGCTCAACCAAACGCAAGAAATGCATAAGGAGATGCGCGAAGATATTCAAGTCATTTGGAAAAGGCACTAAAAGGAGTGATTATAAGAAGAATAAAATGAGACATAGGAGTGGAGTGAACTAGATGGCTAAATGTAGTTAAGACAATTTTTATGATTAAGTGTATAGTTATTACAACTTGTATGTGGTATCAACGATATATTCGGAAAAGACTTATATGATGGTTTTTATCATTTTAGGTAATTTAATTGCTATGATGCCATAGACCTTTGTTGTTTTAGTAAATCAACTAGTTATGCCATTTGGTTTCATGATTAAATGTTTCTTATATGATTAAAAGATTAAATATCTTATAAAAATCCTATAGGCATTGCTGGCAAATAAACACCAAAACAAAAATAATCCCTCACAAAATACTAGAAAAATAGTTTTCTGTGAAAATAGACTAACAGTGGCGTTCCCCCTTAATTTCACAATGCCGGCCCCTAAATTTAAGGGACCGGCCCCCTATAATAAGGGGACCGCCCTAGCCCTTCACGGTAAAACAGTATTTTCACTGCTTTTTGCCTTCTTTTACCTAGTATCAGCCATCTTACCCAAATGCTTTAAACAACATTTGGAATTCCCTAAACTTATCAAATTCAATTCATTTTCAAATAAATCTCTTCCCATAAAATTCACCTCCAATTGCATAACACCAATACCCATCACAACACTCATCATCAACAACCATACACATTCATGGCCTCCACTAGAGCTTCCATTTCCAAGGTCTCCAAGAGACCAAAAATCAACATCATTCCACCAAAACAATTGTTTGTGGATTTAACCCAAGATGACACAAAAACTCCATCACCCAAACTTCCAAATTCATCACCAGTTCTTCCTAATGGCAACCTCCAAAACACCATCGAACAAAGACACTTCTTCATTCTGCAATTGATTAATACCCAAATCACCAACATCCATCAACTCACCCCTCACCAAATGGTTACTTGAACCCATCAACATCCCTCCTCCTCTAAGTGTTTCCACCACCTCCAACTCAAGAAAAGCATCAATGGACATCAACTCTCACACTTTCCCACAAATACCCCACTTGAATGTCCCAATTTGATACCCACACTTCACCACCAATCATGTGCAACATCCTATCCCTTGGAATTTCTTTAAGCACATGGTAACTCATTCTCTGTTTGTATCCCACAACCGAACCTCATTTCGGGTTAATTGATGAACTTCACTAAATGTTTTTCATATATTATAGCACATGCTCCTCACAACCACCAATCATCATCACAACCAACTCCACCATTATCTCCATAACTAAAACAAGCCTATATGTTTAGTCCTCTCAAATAATTGATCATCTACCATTTTTGCATGCAAGTCCCTATGGAGCTTTACTATTATAATGACGTTTTTGTACTTTTAATTTCATTTATGTAGCATGTTATTTTCCTTATGTATGCATGAGTGTGTTTCACACACTACTTTAATTTTAATGAATGATCATTGTTGGTTGTATGTCATATTTTTCTTTCTTGCTACATGTTAGAAATATTTGTATTGTTCTAACCTATTTTGTAGCCAAGAAACCATAGCTGTATACTATCTTGAGGCCCTCGAAACGAGGAAGCACACATCAAGGGGGAGCATTTATCTCCGTCGATCTACTAGCAATCCTTGACGATGCATTTTTGATCTACAAAAAGGGGATAAATGGCATAAACCTCACCAAATACATTTTAAAAATAATTTACATTTAATGATTTTAAATTTTGTAATCATCCAAAAAGGAGGATATTTGTTTGATAAAATTTATAATCCTAAAAACATTAATAATTATTTTTTCCACATCTATAACGTTTGATAATCACAAAATAAAACGTCAACGAAAACTAAACGTAAACAAGTATTTAGTAGTAAATATTCATTTCAAACTTATATCCAGTCAAAGGTATGAATAAAACAAATTGCTTGATGCATTTTTATGATCAAAGGAACCTTTAATAAATGTTGTAAAACTAATTATAAACATCACAAAACATTTTTACATTATAAGAAATGTATTATTCAAAATAAACAATTTTAATTCCAAATTTCGTGACCTAAACGCTAGAAAATGGTCAAGTAAACACCTCCCCGAAATAAGGAAAAAAAGGGAGCGTTCTGCATAAGGGGGCGACCCCCTTAATTACATGGGCGGACCCCTTAATTTTAAGGGGGCCGACACCCTATTTAAGGGGCCGGTCCATAGACCCCGCTCCTCTATTTTGTCCTATAAATACTGGACTATTCCCCAACATTTTTCTCACCTTTTGCACTCATTCTTTCTGCCAAAACAGCACATATCCTTTCTAGCAAAAAAAAAAATCCTTTGAAAAATTAATCATAAAGCTTGGTTTCCAAATGAATCCAATCTAATATTCCTCAAGTGCAAGAGAAGAATACATTCCATCATCAATGAAGAAGTTTACACCTAGTGTGCCATAGTCAATCTTTATTGCATTCGTATCACATATTGTAAATCAATATGTAAATCTTGTAGTCGTGTGTAGTATCTAGATCTTGGTTGATCTTTTGTAAAGTATAGTTTTAAAACGTTGTGATCTACAGTATTGTTAGGTAGTTGTGATATAAGTAGTGTGGTGAGTGAAAGTCGTAAAGTGTGAAGAAGTTGTGAAGTTGTGATGAAGTTATGAGTTTAAGAATCGTGAAGTTGTGAACAAGTTGTGAAGTTGAGTTGTTGATAGATTGTGGTTCTAGCTAAGATTTAGAACTCGACATCTAGCTTATGTCGGAAATTGATATAAGCAACGTTGTTACAGTTTTCTCCTCATAAGGAGTTTTGTTGACATATGAAGAAAACTCTGAGTTTGGAGCTCGGGGAGTGAGTAGGGCCGAAGAGGTGTTTCGTTAGCCGAACCCTATAAATCCTCGCTTTGAATTTTGATTGTTCCTTACTCTTACTCTTGTCTTACTTTATATATTTACATTGTTCATATTGTGCAAAGCAATGCATTCACAAAAGGTCGTAATCTAAGTATTTACAACCATACATAAAACTTAAAATTATAAAGCGTAAAACTATTCAACCCCCATTTTAGTTTTTCCACACTTCTCATGACAAAATTATCTTCATCCTTATGGTTAGACAACCAAATCCATGCCTTGGTCACATCAAAACTCCGCTTTCCAAACAGTATAGAAGTTTAATATCAAACACGTGACCTTCTATTTCCTAGTTTTCATCCTTTAATGACCTAAATATTTCTACAGTTGCCCGCTAGCTATCTTAATCTCATAACTAAACCCTAAAGCATTGGGCTCCATGCCTAACAGAGGTATGAAAGTAGTGGAAACAAAACTATAGTCGGCACCAGAGTCAAATAAAGTTATGGCATAATGATTGTATACATCAAAAGAGAACGAACCCGTCCACGAAGTATCAGGACCCTGGCGAGCCTCCTCTGCACCAACATAAATGCCCATCATGTGTCAGGTTACCATTGTTTCCCTCGACCTTGAACCCCATTAACATCCACAACTTGTTTTTGAATGGTTTTCCCCCTGGCCTCTGCCTGTTTAACTTATGACAATCTGCCTTGAAGATAGTACTACCACACTGTAATAGGCCCTAACATTCTAGTGTTCTGAGCATTGATTGGTTCACATAACTAGCACCACTCTACATTCCTAGCAAAATGTCCTGTGCGGTTAAAGTTGAAACATGTGCGACAAGGTGTCCACAGGTGAATGGTGAAAGTTACAGGTGGTACACTTGAGTACCGCATCCCGTGTTTTCTCTCCTAACAGGGTTCGTGGTTGTAGAAAAAGCATTTCCAGTCCTAGTCCTTTTGTTTATGTTATCTGGGGAATTTCTCACTAGGGTCCTAAACGACGACAATTCTATGGATTCGCAAGAAATAGGGTGTCCAAACATGATGTGTACTCCACGAAAAGAATTATAAGATTAACCAAAGTGAAAGTTATGAAGTTGTATGATTACGGTTATCTGGAGGAGATTGAAGTTCGAAGAGAAGATCAACAATTATACAAATTTAAGGAAGGTGACTTTCCAAGACTCTACCTACACGATATTAAAGATATGCTACTTTTATTGGTTCAAAAGAAACTCTTCAATCTTGAAAGAGATGTCATTTTTGACTTGGTTGAGGCATTACGGATGTTTACCAAACGTATTATCATTCTTAAGCGGGTTGAAGACCTTCAACTGGGAGTCAAAAGCTACCAGAAGAAGCTCAATATCACCAAGCCAGAGACATTCAGGTCCGACATCTCCAACAGAATTTCATACACTGCATACAACAATCCTTAAGGAATTGTCTATCAAGAAAAGTACAAGAGAAACAGGTTGATGCTCACGGATGAACTATACAAGTTCAGTAACAAGACGCTCACATCTGTTAGAACTGTTCTTCATGATATTGCTTCAAACCTGATGATGGATTACTTGTCGAAGAAAAGTAGGAGTAGTTTAGACAGAAAGAGGTCTCGCATCATGATCAAGGCTATCGATCAGTTACTGCTAGAGAGAAGGTTAATAGGGAGCTTGGAAAAGTTTGTTGGTGGGAGAGATTACGGGGAAGCCCTCAGATGGTTTGAACGGACAATATGACTTTGTCATATTTTGTCCTACTCCATTTCAGGTCACTCTCTCGTAATTATAAAACTTGTGAATATGTAAATAAGTAGTGTAGACAATTAAAATAGGCATATATAGTGTTTGAGTATGAATTTTCAAGAATTTCTTAGTAAATTCAAATTTTCTTTCAAATTAACATACTCAAACACCATATAATTCCCTCATAATTTTAGAAGGAGCATCAAATTGTTCCTAATAATAAGCTTGATATATAATCAGAACATGTTTCTCCCCAAATAATTTTCATACATATTTGAATCAATTGATATCCAAAATATCAAGAGATTTGACATTTTTTATAAGGGGAGAAAATATGATTAAAATATATATAACTTGTAAAATGTGTTTTGAATGACTCGTATGTGAACTCATTCCTCGTATGTGCTAAACATTTTCGGTTATCGATGCACATATGCAGGGGGAGATTTTCTAAAAAGTACAACCATCGAGGTACTAAATGTTTTGATTTATATCAAATTACCTTGATCGATGTTTTCAAATGGTTTTAAGGCTGTGAACAATACCAAAAGATCGACCATGTATTTAATAAATTGGAGTTATAAGGTGGTTAGGTATAGGTGTTCGTTCCCACGATCTAGCCAGAACCAGAGGGATCTTCCCAGGGACATTCCATTAGTTAGAATAGAAGTCCTTAGGTATGATAAAAAGGAGAAAAAGTGAGAAAAATGGGGAAATGCAGACTAAGACCGAGCTGACACTGGAACAAACCCAACAAGATGTTAGTGATGAAGTCTTGGTAAGCATTGAAGGGGTTGAAGAATGAAAAATAAAAGTTAAGATAAAGGGTGAAAAGAAAAAAGCCCTCCTTACACTTAGGCAGAAACCGGGTCAATACATATGCTATCAGAAACACTAAGCTATTGTCTGGTATTAAAGATAGTCATCATGGACCCAGTGATGCGATGCACAACTCTCATTAGCCACTCAAGGTCTCTCAAAAGACTCTTGTTTCATTTCTCACGGAGATTACACACATTTCTGTTGACTTTTTCACTCCGAGTTAGTTGGTATTGAAAAGGTGGCAGTCAGCTCCAGCCTCCGATTACTAAAACTAAATATGTACTATTGACTCTAAAGCCAAAAGAGATCATCCATAAATCTCACTAGGATACTATTCAAATATATTTGTTGCTCACACATTGTGAAAACAAGTAATAACTAAAGAGTCCTTCGCATTATCCTTGTGATATTGCTAGAACATCAGAGTGATACTAAAGTATTCACAATGATAATGGCAATCCTTCCAGAACCAACATCAAACAAGCTCTACGGTAGGTGACTTGTGAGATCCTATATGGATTAAACTTGTGACACTGGATATCGATTTGGTCCAGACTATGAGTTGACGCTTGACGAATTTTGAAATGCTTAAAACTCTTGATGTGTCATAAAATCACTTTAGCAAGTGACACGTGATTTTCCTAAATCAATTTTCAATCTTATGTCCATGGGAAGCCTCACAAGGGTATTTGGACATAGGAAGGCTGAACACGAATTGACGACTCAATCGGGAAGAAATCGTACGTTATTTTTCTTTTTTCGCACAGTCAACAGTATTTTTTTCATCCCTCCGTTCAAAAACGAACCAAAACGGCAAAAAACGTATAAAAGTGTATAAGCCAAATAAAAACGGTTAAAAACTTTTTTTTTACTTTTTTACACAAATGAAAAATAATGTCTTTTAGTTGGTAAATAACGTACGAAAACGTATAAAAAATAACGTATTTTACTTAGTTAAATAACGTATAAAAACGTACGAATTTTTTTTTCCGTAGGAAATTAAAAAAAAATCGTTGGAACTTAAAATATTTTTTTGCCAATGTTAATACAAATAATGTCTAAAAACGTTATTTATATTTTTCGACCTCTCAACGTTTTGATAATAACAAAATATAAAAACGTTTACGATAAAAATAAACGTTTACAAATTATTAATCGTAAAATTCCATTTCTAAGATTAGTGATCACTTAAGGTATGTACAAACAAATCATTAAGCATGATTAGTGATCAAGAAAATATTTCTTTCTTAACCATTACATTTTCACAAAAGTATTTCTACAAAATAAATATACAAAAATACTTTTTAATAAAAGAAAATGTTTTATTTAAATAATAAAATTTGAATCTGGTTTTCCCCCCAAAATAGAAGCTTCTATACCAGATACAACATTCCCCACAAAAAGACAAAAACAGGAGCGTACTCTAGTGGCGGCCCCCTTATAGGCCTGGCGGCCCCCAGATATATCTGGGACCGCCGGGACCGCCACCAGCTAGCCGTTGGAAATCCTGTCTATAAATACTGCACTATTTCTGGCAGAAAAACACACCTCTTTGCATGAATTTTTCCAGTCTTCTTTCTCTCTCTAAAAACCTTCTTTCTCTCACTAAATCTCTTGATCACTAACATTGTTTGATCTTGTTTCAAGTGATCCAATCTCTTCTTCTCATCTCTCCTCTCATCTCTATCAAGTGCAAGAGAAGAACATTCGTATTCGCCAAGAAATGAATTGTTATTTAGTGATCTCTCCTCTCTTCTTCTAAGTATCAAATCTCTATTGTAATTATCTTGTGTAATTGTGTGATTCGGATTGTGTGTAAATCCGATAGTGTAGATCTTGTGATTGTGTAGTGCTTGTGAAGTGGTAGATTGGTTCTAGCTAAGATGAGGATCGACAATCTTAGCTTAGTTGTCACGGAAATACGGTAAGCGACGTGGTAAACGGGTTTTTTCTCCGCCTGAAACCCAGGAAAATGGGAGCTTGGTTTGTCACCAACACGGCAATTTTGGAATTTTAAAATAATTTTTTTTACCTTTGACTTTTTGGTTTCCGACTTGACTTTTTTGACTTTTTTGCATTTTACGGTCACGTATAACGATTAACGCGTTGCCGGTAATATTTTTGAATAGTATTTAAATAATTAATATTATTATTATTATTATCTATCAATTTACACAAATTATTATTTCAAACTTATTTGACTTGAAAACGAGAAGATATATGTTATTGTCTAAGTTGAACTTATCAAAAACGACCCACCCCCCCCCCCACAGCCAAAATGGAGTTATCAATTACTGGAGTCTATACTAGTGTTTGACATAAAACGCCATTCCGGACAACTTTTCAGTTTTACCCGAGACACGAAACCAAGCAGAAAATGAATAAAATAGCCTCGCAAAGTTTTCAACACCGCACGCAGTGCGTACCGACACAAAAAAAATTAAATTTATATTTAATTATCATTTTTATTAAATAAAAATATTTATAAATTATTTTACATTTTTATTCAAATAATGTTTGTTTAAAAAACGCGATACTCTAATTTAAAGTTTTATTTTTACGGACAACACTTACCCATGATACCCAAATAAATAATAAACATTAAATAAAATTTTATAAAAACACTTATAAAATGTAGTCAAGTAAATACTCATTTTCATGGGAAAAACTATTTTAAAAGCAACGGCGCAACTTTCGTGTTTTAAATCATTCGTTCACTATCCTAAACGAGCCCCGAACCATTAATTAACAAAAGTTACACTTTTAGCCCCTATGGAATAGTTACACCATCTACCCTATACTATCCTACCAACTTGCTACCTTGTTTTAATAACTTTACACTTATATAAAACTAAAACTAATTAGGGTTCCATTCATTTTTATAAAAACCTAGCATACATCTCCTCTCCTCCCATCATTTTCGGCCGCCTCCGGCCAGATTCCGGCCATCTAGCCGCCGACACCCACCACTCCATACCCAGCCTCCACAACAAACACAAACAACGCCCTTCACACATCTCATTACCACCGCCTACTATCATCATCATACGAAACACCACCACCTCGCGCCGCTCCACATCGCCAAAATCAACCACCATCACTAGCCACCGTTGCACCAAGTGTGGCTTGCTGCCGCCACAGTAGCCGCGACCACCACCTTCATAAGAGGCTGTCCTCCCCAACCAGCCGTCGTGTCATCGTCATCTCTCCAAGATCGAATATATTGGGTTTTGTTTATGGTTTTGCAGTGCGGGTACTCTAGGACTTGTGGCTTGATTTTGGTGAAATCGATTAATGAAAATATTGCTTGAATTAGTAAATAAAAACCGGATTAAAATGGTGGTTATTGGTTAAATAAATATATTGGTTGTTATTATTTTATTTTTATGTTTTATAACTTTTAAGGTGTGTTTGGATTTGCGTTTAGCAGCCTATTGGGGCGTTTGGTTTTGGTGTATAAACTGCCAAACGGGGGTGTTTGGATACGAGTTTAATAGCAGTTTTAGGGGCGTTTGGCAGTGGGCACAACAGCCCATTAGGGGTGTTTGTTTCATTGTATAACAGCCAAACGGGGTGTTTGATTCAGCTCGTAATGGTGTGTTTGGTACAACAGGTTTAAGGGGTGTTGTTTCTATGGATAACAGCCCCAAAAAGGGGTGTTTGGTTCACTGTTTTGCGACACAACGGGTGTGTTTGGTTTTACTTATTTTTGCTAATATTTAGTTGATTTCGTTTAATATGAGATATATATTGAAGCATACGCGTATTTGCAACACGGATTGTTTTGAAAGTGGAAAAACGTTGAGTTTTGGTAAAAAATGAAAACGTCTTATAAACTAATAGGTCATGCCGAAATTTTTATAAAATTTTATACTTAGTATTTCTCCGCATCCATACTTTCTATTATTTTGGAAACCGATAAAATGGATAAGTATACTTAAAAGTATATTTTTTACAATTAATACATTAACTCCGACAAACGAACGAAAGTTATACTTTTATAAACGAGACAACTATTTTGGTTACAACACGTAAATAAAACGAAATACTAAATTATCAAATTTATATGTATATTATCTTTATACTTTCATAGATATAAAAATCATAACTTTTGTTAATAACCTTTTAAAACATCGTTTACTTAATTCGTAACTTTAAAACGTACGTTTTCTTTTATATAAGGACTTTTTATTTAGGTATTTACGTGGTGTTTATCCTAAAACGTGTCGAAAAAAAAATTGTTGGTTAATTAGTTTTTCTACGTTCTTTATTATCACTTCGATTTATTCTTTTAGATGTTTGTCTTCATTATATAGTTCAACATATAAATTATGTAAGTGTTTATTTTTATACGTGATATATACGGAATATATTACATACTTGGCGTTTGCTTTTCAATTTATTTTATTTAACCAACCACCAAACTATTACAACTTGAGATCTAAATCTTTTATCAACGTATCACATTCATCATTCTAAGTTTGTGGGTATTAGCCGATAAGATTAGTTGCAACTTCTTGATCGAGCCGTTTCGTCTTCCGTTTGTGTTGTGCATATTAGATGCCTATCTGTCAATTGTTCTTAAACATCAAGTGTGTCACTACGCCCTACGTTTTTACTTGTTTTTTTATTTATACTTATAACTTTTGGGGTGAGAACATGCTCGTTTACAAACTTGTTTACTCTAATGATTTCAAGCTTTTATAAATGTTCGTTTGCAAACTCGGTTACATGATTGATATCACACTTTGTTTTACTTATGGATGCAAACACTATATAAGCCTTTCCTCTTGAAAATACATGGTTGATTATGATTATGGACACAGCTTCTTGATCTACTTTCCTCCTGTTACGTGTTGCTTAAGTAGCGAATAGACCACTAATGCCTGAACTATCATGAACCGTTAATTTCTTAACCGACCATACTGGTTAAGTGAGCGTGAGTGTTATAAATAGATCTATTGGGACTAATTATCCCTATCCGGGTAAGTAGCGCTTACTAGTTTCGGAGGTCCGAACAAACGGATATATACCATGTCGGATTGTCAATAGGTGATCTTGGTCAGATACCTTTAGGGCGAGTAATTCTATTTAGCATATAAAATGCTTCCTTTTAAATTGAGCTTTGGTGTCATGAGCTTAGCGCAACAGTAAATACTTTTCATGTGATATTGTATTAGTTATTTTGGTCTCTGGGTGTTTTGTATGTGAAGTCATAAACTGCTAAGATTGTCACATACGTTTTGAAATCTTGTGGTCCACACTACTTTGTTTGAACATTTCAAATTACTAAATGCTTTTCATAATACTTTGAGTGAAGCTGTATTCACTAAACGTTTTTTATCCTCATAAATGTTTTACTTAAACCTATGAATTCACTCAACTTTATGTTGACCGTTTTAGCATGTTTTTCTCAGGTGATTAGCTTTGGACTTCTTGACGTGCTATGTGGAGTCTACGTGCAATATGATACCATTATCAAGACTTTATTTCTCTTTCATACTCGTTGTCTTTTGAAAACCAAATTATGCTTCCGCTACATTTTTCTTACGCTTCCGCAAATGTTTAATCTCTTTTGAATCTTGTAAAACTTATCTATTTTAAAAAAAATGCAACGAGTTATGAATTTCAAAACTTCCATTAGTGGTCGTTCTCTCGTGCCTTGTGTTCGCAATATGATCACGTCACGCCCCCGGACACATATTCCGTCCAGGCCCCGTCTGGGGTGTGACATTGTTGACATAGTGAAATCTCGAGTAGGATACTTGGGGAGTGGAGTAGGGTGAAGAGGAGCTTCGTAGTCGAACCACTATAAATTTTGGTGTCTTACTTTGATTATTCCTTCTCTTATCTCTTTATATTGTTGTGATTGTTATTTATTGTTTGATTACCTGTAGCTAGTAGATACATACATTGTTGGTTTATATTGTTGGTTGGTTGAACATATACTCGAATCTAAGTATTTTGAAAGCAAACTTTTAAAACGTAAAACAAACCGGTAAACTATTCACCCCCCCCCCCCCTTCTAGTTTCCACAACTTGGGAAGTACATAAATTTGCACCAGTTAGAATTAGGGTCTAAACAGCTCTTAAAAGAAGCATGGGTGACACACAGGTTTGAACAGGTGATTGATTCTTTCATGATTAACCTCTGATCACAGAAAAAGGCCGACAAAACACACTTGCCTTGGCCAAAACCATGGACGAGGGAAACAATGTGATTTCTCTTTCCTTAAACTCGAGAAGGCTAAAGGCTAGTATCATTAAAGGGGTATGATAAGACATAGGATACACATGTAATTAGTGGTAAACGAAATACACAAAAAACACATTTTGGTCAAAAGTTATATTAGGTTGTAATAACCGGGCTACCGTCCATTCCTTAAGGTGCGTGTGTCAGTGCGAAAATCTGATCCAAAATAAGGGGGCTATAGCCCAATCTTCACATCATACAGTTTGCTTATAGCAGCTGATACGCTTAAATATTACACTATTATAATCATTTCAAACAAGAGCAATTAAGAAAATTCCCTAAGGAAAATTCACTCTTTAAAATATATATATATAATATATAATATACGTATGTTTACCGGAAAGTATGATTTCCCGAGTCGTTTTCCCAACGATTTGAGAAATTGAAACCTCGCTTGATATTGGATACTGATTTGAATGGGGTTCAATTGATTGATTGGGTTTTCTATAAATACTAATTTTAACACAAGCAATTAAAAAACAAATTAAAGCACTTTAACAAACTAAAGGGGATAACAAATAAAACGCGGACTTATAAGCAAAATAACTAATTTTTAAAATCCTAAAATATAAACTAAATTTCTAAACCTAAGATAGGATAAAAGAAAATTTTAGGAAAAAGAAAAACATTTTTTTGATTATTTTTGAATTTATTATGAATTTAAATCTATTTTAATCTAATTAAATCCTAAAAAATAGCAAATTAAGTACTAAAAATTTGGAAAAATGATTTTTAAACTTAGAAAAGTCTAAAATAACATAAAAACTTAGAAAACTATTTTTAACTATTTTTAAAATTAAAATCCTATTTTTAAAATAAAAAATAAAGGCTTAAAAATGAAAATTAAGATCTAAAAAGTGTAAAAATGATTTTACTGAATGTAAACCTAAAGCTATTTTTTATAAAACTAAAAATTATTTTTTTGTATTTTTATAAAACTTTTTTCTATTTTTAAATGCTTTTCGAAATTTAAAATACAAGAAAAATTATAAAAAATACAAAACTTAATGAAAAATTATGAAAAAATAAGGAAAATTCTAAAATGAAACTAAGATCCTATGAAAAGTAAGGAGGAAGGAGCCAGCTTAAAGAATAAGCGCTAATTAAGCTTTCAAGGCTACGCGCTATATCTAGTAAAATAAGAAAAAGCAAGTATGGTTAACAAATAAATGTTGCAAGCTATGACAAGTGAAAAGTCCCAAGGGCAGTGGTAAGATGTGTGGTTTGTGTAGGTGAGGTCTCAGGTTCGAGGGTGGCTTACACCCTTTTTGCACCTTTTTTTTATTTTTGCTTTTTATTAAAAACTGAATATTAGGGCTTATAGAGGACACAAAAGTAAGCTATTTTAATAAAAGGGACATAAGCTGAAAACCACTATTAAGCTCTTAAACAGCTTATCAATAAGCTGCCTTCAGAAAGTGGGGATTTCCCCTTGGTTTTACTTATAAGCTTGTAAAAAGCTCATTTTAAGCTCAATTTGAGAAAGAAAAGGTGATCTAGCAAGCTTATGATTTGCTTAATCTAAAAATGAAAAGTAAATTAACCTAGAGATAGATTAAGCTAACTAAAATTAAAGGTAAAAATGCTAAACTCAAGAAACTAAGCAAAAAGCATAAAATCCATATAAGCTTAAATTCTCAATAAGCTAAATTAGATTATAAGCTTTTGAAATCTGAATAAACAACTCTAAGTTATGCAAACTAAATGCAAAAAAACCTAAGTTATAGATAAAATTTTAAAATTAAAAAGTACTTTATTCTACTAATGTTTTTGGTCTTTTGATTTTTTCTTAATTGAAATTTGACAAGCAGAATAAGCTAGGAAAAATAAAGCATAGAATAAATAAAATTTAAGTCTTTATCTTTATTTAAGTTGTAAACTTCTCTATAATCCTATTCTAACATTATGAGCTAAAGCCTCTGATACTACCTAGTAAAATTTAAGCTAAAAGTGACAGCAGGAACAACTTAGTTCCTGCTGATGCACTTTGCACAAGTGCAAAACACTAGTGCAGGTTACCTAAGGGGTCATAGCTGCACTAGACACACTCCAATTGAGTGCCAAAATCATTGCAAAAAAGATCTAAGCTTTGAAGGCTTAGATCAAATTTTTACCAAGTTAAGAATAGGAAAAGTTCCCTGGTTGCAAGCTTAAGATATTAAGCTCAAAACTTTTGAGATTTTGAAAGTGACTAACTTTTTAAAACTATTGTTCTAATGTTTAAAAATGATTTTTAAAGCGACACAAGCAAAATCTATACAAATTAAACTTGACTTTTTTAATGGTCAAACTCAGCTTATGCCTAAACACCCCTTAAGATTCATGACAGTCTTTGAAAATACTATGGATTAATTAAATCTCTTATTTAAAACTTACTAAATAACCAGATATTAACTAGCTTAAAACAAACTTATCTAATATGATTTAAACAACTGAATTAACTAAAATCCTATGATTAATTCTATGCTAATGATTTTTATTTTTTTATTTTTTTTATGGTTTTATGACAAGTGAATGAAATTTTTTAGATCTAAACTATCTAAGCTAAAATCAGATGAAGCATTCAGCTTAATAAGCACAATTATAGAGAAATAAGCACAAAATGACTACTAAGATAAGCAAATGAGCAGATCTAAACTAATAAGTATTATAACAATTATTTAAGCTAGAATTTAAAGATAAGTAAAATAAAAGAGAACTTACTTTGAGCTTCAGCTTAACAGAAGCTTTTACACAATTAAGCTGCTACAAGCTCTCCTAGCTTATAAATAAGCTAGGAGTTAAGTCCTTCTTTGACCCTTCCATAATTGGTCAAACTTCCCAAAAAAACTCAACAATCCACAAGTGTATGTTAAGATGATTAAAGGTTTAGATATGATTAAAACTGAATTAAATAAGCTCCATTTCAGCTTATAGACTGAAAGAGCTTAATATGAGCTTATTAGCTTATTGAGACAATTTGGCTATTTTAGAGAGCTTATGAATAAAGAGAAAAGAGAGCTTATAACTAAATTAAACTAAATTTCATTAATAAAAACTGAATTACATTCCTTAAAAGAAATTACAATTGATTTTAAAAATTACCTTTGCTTAAAAAACTACATAGGTAAAAACTTGAAAAGGAAAAGACGACCATGTGTGTGTGGTTTCGATAATGAGGGAGTGTGTTCGTTTTTTATAATAGCACCATAGTGAAGCTTCTAGGCCTTTGAGTCTCTGCACGCTCCTCTTAATCTACACCCTTCAATTCTTCAATCATTGGATCTTAAGTTTTAGCCGTTGGATCACTAAGTGACCTCACACGGATTGCCAAGCTGGCAATCCATGTGAGGCTCACTTGTGCTTCTTCTCTGAGTAGAAATAGTACAAAACCCACATTCCATGTGTGCTTTCCTTGCTCTGACGTGGCTTGATCATGAGAGTGAGCTAATGATTGCTTTGATAAGACTGAATTAACCTTGCCATTTCATTGTACTACACTTGAATAGACGTAATCACCCTTCAATTTTAAAAAACCCTTTGATTTACCTATGGTGAAAGTTAGGGACGATGGGTGAATAGTGATTGGGTTTGGCGCCCAAATTATAACTGAAAGGGTAATTTTCAGTTATAACTTTGGCTAAATTACAAATCCAGTCCTTGTGTATGTTTATAAACGGTGTAGTGTAAAACAAAGTTTTGAAAATGACAGGAATAGCCCTTGTGGTTTATAGAAAAGGGTTATTGGGCTAAGGATTAGGCTTTTGGATCCGGGTGAGGCCCATTTAGGCTTAGGGACCATTTATGGACTTTTCTGAAAGGTATGAGGGTATTTTGAAAACACTTTGGGTCTTGTTGACTTTTGTTGACCAATATTGACTGGAGTTGACTGTAGATTTGACTTTTTTCAGGCTTTGGCTTCCGGCTTTTGTTCACTCTTCCGTTTCGTGTCCGTGCTTGCCACGTTTTTTGACGGTTTGTTATGATTTTTGTATATATCCGTACCTGCACACACAATAACACAAATTAAATCACATTTTTGTATTTTTGGTCTGTTGTGGATTTATTTGGGTTATTTTAGGTATCATAACGAATATGTGTATTTTACACTATCAAAATTTCCCAAACTAAACGATTGCGTGTCCATCTCGACAATATCACCATGCCTTCATAACAAATACCTCACCAAAATTCCCAAACTAAAACTTTGTAAGTTGACAAAGATTTTTGTTAAGGAGAGCTAAGATGATCTCAAGTTATATAAAACACCTCGATTTCACATTTTCAAAGATTTTTTCTCTTTTATGATTTTTCTTGATAATATGATTACCCTAAAACTTTACAACTTATATATGTTGACATATGTATTGTTTTCATTAATATTTGGTAACATTAAGGATCATAGAATAAAAAGCAAATAAAGTGTCTAAAAGATAACTTCATAATCCCTGATTTTTTCACTTTTCCCATGTAAGCTCAAAATTCAAGATCCATTGTTTCAATACAAGTCATACACTAACACACTATAATTATTAAATGTGTACTTACTTTTACCTCCGCAAATTCCTACTTTTGTATTCTCAACATTTTTAACTTAAGTCATATACCCGAAGGCTCTTTAGGAGTTTTGTTTCGTTACTTATTAATTCCAAAAAATAAAGCGTAACGGTTTAGAAACGCAATAATTAGCTCCTAGCCCTTTTCAAAAGATCAAATGTCATCAAGATTAAAGTCCACATCGAGGCAACCAAAATTTGGCTTTTATTAGGCTACTTAAGCAAGGCATCATTCATGTCATATACCCTAAGGCTCTTTAAGACATGAATGGACCAATCTTATTTGCACCATATACCCTTAGGCTCTTTAAGGCACAAAATAAGACAAAAAATAAAAATTAAGCAACATTATTAAACCTCAGTCCTTTAGAAGGCTACAACATCGGCCACGCCTCCGACAAGATGTAGCAAACATATTTCGACTTCGGTAACTTCCTCGACCTTTTAGAAGGCTGTAACATCGGTTGTGAGCCGGCAAGATACAGCAAACTTTTATCAGTCTCGGATTATTATTGAATTCTACTTATCCCATATACCCTAAGGCTCTTTAAGGAATAAGCAAAATATTTATTAATGTGATACATATAGTATGCCAAATTAAGTATTCCTGATGTGTACTCATCCTAATCACAAAGGAACTAAAGAAAACTTCTATTAACTAATTATTAACCAAAAAACCGCACAACTCTATTTATTAAACAATTATATATAAAGGTGAAACAAGCTAATGGGAGAAAAAGCCACAATTAATACATATGAGCTTGAAAGAGAACCAACTACTCTACGTTTAATGTCATGACTTATAAATAACACTATCATTTCTTATTCTTCGCAATTTAAAATCTCTAAGAAAGAGATTCGCGAATACTTAGCCTATATAAAATCCAACTCGGCATATTTAAAATCTACTTGAGATTAGCACAAGCTATCATCATTAATTGTTAAGGGAGAAAGCTAGAACTCTACACGTTCGATCGGGTCAAAAATTACTTCTTATTCTTACCAACGGAAAACCTATATTTTTGTCTTAACATTTTTATTTATTTATTTATTATTTTTTTTTTGACAATTTAAAAAACTTAAAAATTTAAAATTTTTGCTATTTTTGTGGGAAAACGGGTACGTGAGAACAAAACAATAAGCATGTAACATCAAA
>BQNB010059467.1:0-37312 GCA_026074375.1 Tanacetum coccineum
AATGACAAAGACTACAAATGAACAAGGGTTTATTAGTGCTGTTTATGAAGGGAAATCTCATGAAGACCTTCATACTTGTTTGGAAGAGCCCAAAAAGGTAATCTAAGCATTAAAAGATCCAAGCTGGATAGAAGCTATGCAAGAAGAGCTTCTTGTTAGGAATAAATCTTCAACTTCTAGTTCAAGAACTTAGCACTGCTCAGCATATAACAACCAGTACTAACTGGTTAGTACTGCCAGAAGAAATTTAGTACTGCCAGAAGGAAAGTTAGTACTGCCAGTACTAACTTAATACTGCTAGAAGACTTAATACTGCCAGAGAAGATTAATACTGCTAAAGAAAGTCAGAGATTGTCAGAAGATAAGGATTACTTGGAGATGAAGATTAGAAGATAATTATAGAATAGATTGTATCTGAATATTCTATAAGTTTATTTTTATCTTTAGTATATGTTGTAAGCCGACTAGGACTCCTTAGTCTATAAAAGGAGGCTCTAGGGAATTAGTTGATATATAAGTTTTCATAGTTGTCAAGTCGATTTAGAAAAACTTCAAGGTTGTAAAACCATAGTACTAGTGAAGAGTACTCATATTATTGATCTAATAATATTAGAGCATTTGGTTATATTCATTGTTCATTCTACTGCATCACAGTTTACTGTTTTATTCATAATACTTCTAGATATTAAGGTGTAGATTCCGCATACACTTTAGTATACATACAAAGTTTCTACAACAAGTTATTTTGGATTTATCCAAGGTAATTTAACCTTAGACAAGCTAAGGAATCGATCAAGGATTGGGATCAACAAGTGGTATCAGAGCTTTTGCTTTGAAAACTATGATCTAGGAAGTAAAGGAAATTGAATCTGCACATATAATAATACTGCTAGTCTACCTAAATTTCATACTAGTGAGTATGAGATGTGGGTGATAAGAATCAAGCAGTACTTCTAAGTACAAGACTATGCTCTATGGGAGGTCATAGAGAATGATAACTCATGGGTGTCTGTACCACAAACAACACAAGAGAATGGTATTTCAGTTACAAAGATGTCAGTACCTATAACTGCTGAAGAAAAGACCAACAAGAAGAATGATGTGAAGGCTAGAAGCTTGCTACTCATGGCTCTTCCCAATGAACATCAACTTACTTTCAGTCAGTACAATGATGCTAAAACAATGTTTGCTGCTATCAAAACATGATTTGGAGGTAATGAAGCCACTAAGAAAACACAGAAGACACTTTTGAAGCAACAATATGAAAATTTTAGTGCATCAAGCACAGAGTCTCTTGACTCTATCTTTAACAGACTTAAAAAGATTGTTAGTAAGCTTGCAATTTTGGGTGTGGTCATCTCTCAAGAAGACTTAAATTCAAATTTTTTGAGCAGCTTGCCCCCGGAGTGGAATACTCATGTTGTAGTCTGGATGAATAAGGATGAAATTGAAACAATGAGCATCAATGATTTATACAACAACTTCAAAATTATTGAACAAAATGTAGGCGAGAGAAAACGTTGGTGCAAGTAGTGTAGCTCAAAACTATGGCTTTATACAGCTCTAACACAAGACTACTAATGACACGCTAACCCTGCAAAAGAATTAGTACTATACTTGTTAGCCCTAATGTCAACACTGCTAGTCCTCAATTTATACTGCTAGCTTCAGTGATAATTTGTGTAATGCTTTCAAGTTGAAAATATAATGTGTCTAGATCTCCAACAATAGGACTAGTCCCAAAATCATAAAGATGATCTAAAAGCAATGGATTTGAATGGGCAGCAAGCTCCTCATCTGCTAATACTGAGGGCAAATAGCTACTTTTAGAGGACATGCAAAGAAAAATGATCCATTATTGCTAATGATACGCTGGTATTGATAAATCCAAGGTAAGTGTTTCGAAACTGTCACAAAGAAGGGACACTTTGCATGGAGTGTAGAGCATCCAAGGACAAAGAGGGTCAGTTTAAGAAATCAAGAAAACACTAGGAAGCATGGACACAATGAAGACACCTCTTCAAAGCATTGTTCGCTTATAATGGTATAAGTGTTTTTGACATGGAGTTATGCTGGTGAGACAGAACACGTTCAGACAAATATGGCACTAATGGGGGGCTTTTCAATCAGACTCTGAGGTTATACAAAGATAAAACTTGTCTCTAAAACTTGTCTAAAAAACTATGAAACTCTTAAGAAACAGTGTAATGATTTAATTGTCAAGCTTAATCAAACTGAATTTACAGCAGCTACTTATAAAAGAGGTTTAGCAACTATAGAAGAACAACTTATCACATATAAAAGAAAAGGTTCTTTTATGGAAGAATTTAGTTCTTAAAAGGAGAAGTACTTACAAAGATTATAATCAAGTGTACTTAAAAGTGAGTTTGAAAAAGTTAAGTAAGAAAAAGAGGGCATTGAATTTAAAATTGAGCATCAAAAGATCTAGACAAGTTGTTAGGGAGTCAGGTAACTGACAAAAGTAAAAAGGGTTTGGGATATAATGCTCTTCCTCCACCCCATCCTTTAATCTATAATCGGCCTAAAAAGATTGATTTGTCTTATTCTGGTCTTGATGAATTCAAAGAGCCTGAATTCAAAAATTATGGTTCTGAGAATATTAAGCAAGAGTCTAACATTGTTTGTGATAAAAAATTAGATGAATCTAAGGAAAATTCTGATGACTCTTTGGTAAAAGAACAAGTATCAAAAGACACAAGTAGCTTTGTTGAGTCTCCACTTAATATTGATAAAGAAACTATTTTTCTTGAGAAAAAGATAGTCTTTCAAACCTAAAAATCATGAAAAACCAGTTAAAAAGTTAGTTAGGTATGCTGAGATGTATATATCACATAGTCCTAGGGGAAATCAAAGAAACTGGAATGGATAGAAGTCCAATCAGAACTAGTGAAGATGAAATATAGTGATGTAGGCGTCGACCAAGGTCTATGCTTCATTTGTGTGGAGTTTTTGATCACTGTGCAGGCTAATTGTAAATAACCATCAAAGAAAAGGATGGTATATGGGAAATAATTATAACAGGTGTAGGGCCGAGGGGGCCAACTATACTAACCAATAGGGACTCACCCTAATGCACAAAGGAACATGTTCCAAGAGAAGTTTATAAGAAAACTGGCCTAGAAACCAATTAAATACTGCCAAACAATTAATATTGCCATCCTAAATCTACAGTATTAGTGCTAAAGCCAATGTCACGATTTTCAAAAAACCGCACAATCAACTTGTAAGAAAATCCTTTCAATAAAAACATTATATCTAATAAATGGTTTCCTCCACAAAGTACTACGGCCAAGGCACAAGCATTAACAAACAGCTATAGGCTAAAAAATAATTAAAACAGATAGTCCCAAATTCTCTGCATGTATAGAGGCGCTGCTGTATGTAAATCAAGCAAATCTATAAAGAACAATCAGTCATGTTGGGTTTGGAAGACCTACCATACCTAATTAGTGTCATCAATCACTTTGAAGAAACATAATTAAATTGATGCACGAGGCAGAATCCAATTCCAGTAATAGGTGTGGTCCCCCATAATGAAACAAATTTCCTTATTTTTAATGTTGTAGGGCAAGCCATAACAGGAATTGACACAAGAGTTTATTGACAGTTGTAAATGCGCAAGGCACATGACTGAGGAATATAGCATTATCTCTAGAATTCAAGAATTGATAGAGGTTATGTACATTTTTGTGGAGTAGCACATGTGGTAAATTTCTGGTAAGGAACACATTAAAACGTAGCCTGATTTTTGAAATGTATACTTTAGTCAATGAGTTATAATTTAACCTTTTTAGTGTCTCACGGATGTGTTGACAAACAAGAACTATGTCCTTTTTAACTGACAATGAATGTCTGTCTTATCTCTTTAATTTTAAGGTTGCCTGATGAAAGTCAGATACTTCTTAAAATTCCTAGAAGGAAAATAAGATAGTTTTGATATGAAGAACATTGGTTCCTAAAGAGAGCTTTACCTTGCTTGTTGTAAAGGCTTACATTATATGAATCAATGCAGCGGCATATGAGCTTGTCATATTAATTTTAAATACATAAATAAGCTATTAAGGATAATCCCTTGTAAGAGGATTGCCATACAAAAATTTGAAAATTGACCAAACCTGTAGTTGGTTTCTTAAAGGAAGCAACACAGAGCTTTTCCCCCCCCCCCCCACCCCCCCTTTTGTAAGTCCAAAGTTCTGAATCTAATTACTAAGCCTTTGTTTATGCTATATATTGATTTGTTTGGTCCAACATTTATGAGTAGTTTAATGCATAAGAAGTATTGCTTAGTAGTCATTGATGATTATAGCAGGTTTACATGGGTTTTCTTTTTAACAACTAAAGATGAAACCAGTGAGATTCTCAAGAACTTTATTAAAGAAATAGAAAACCTAGTAGATAAGAAAGTGAAAATAATCAGAGAGATAATGAAACAAAGTTTCAGAAAAATAAAAGTTAATGGAAGATTTTTGCAGAGAGAAAGTATTTAGGAGAAATAATAAGTGTAGCTAGGACTCCTTAGCAGAATGGTGTAGCTGAAAGGAGGAATAGAAACACTAATTGAGGCTGCTAGAACCATGTTAGCTACTTACGTTAACCTACCCTACAGTATGTGGCTGAAGTCATTTTATAATATGGGAGTACAAAAATACAAATGTGGGCTTGCTATGTACAGAATAGGTACTTAGTTTGTCCAAGCCTCATAACAAGAACTGCCTTATAAACTTTTTAAGAGGTCCTTAAACCCTAGTCTAAACTTTATGAGACCAATCTAGGATGTCATGTTACCATTCTTAATACATTAGACAATTTATGCAAGTTTGATAAGGCAAAAGTGATTGAAGGTTTTCTTTGTTTGATATTCTTTGAGTAGTAAAGCTTTTTAGGAATAGCAATACAAGAACCCAGAGGGTATAAGAAAACCTGCATAATGGGTTGTTAGAGAATAAGCCTTGATAGAAAGGAATGGTGGGGGTGGGGGGGGGGGGGGGAAGTGGATGTTTGATATTGATTCTCTAACCCAAACTATGAATTAAAGTTTCCAGTAGCTGCAGGTACAATCACTAATGAATTTGCAGGTATACAAGGAGAACTTAGTGCAGCTACATCTACACAGAAAGCATAAATCAGTCAAGATTGCATTGTGATGCCAATTTGGAAAAATGCTTCATACGTTGATTCACCTTCAAAAGATGTTAGTAATGTTGAACCAAAATCTGCTATTGGGATTTATGTTTTCCTAACTTAGTACCGACAGTACAAATAGTTAGTACTGATAGTTATAGTTAGTACTGACAATACAAAGTGTTAAGTACTATTCATTAGTTAGTACCGATAGTAGAAAATAGTTAGTACCGTTAAGAAGCGATATGTATGAGAAGTTTAAGGAAAGATATGTACGCATATATTGCAAGCCTGTATAGGTGTTTGATCCTGTACAATAAAAGGATCCCTCTTGGCATAGTTAGAGACGAGCTCAAGATATCTCATACAAAATCATATCTCAATAGTTAGTAATCTGTAATCACTCAAAAGCAGATTAATAGAATTTATTATTTAGTTCTTCATTGTTCTTCTTAGTACTTGTGTTAAGATTCCGCATTAACACATAGTATTCATAATCAGTGTTTCTACATAGTCAACTGTATTTATACATTTTGGCTATCATCCTTAATAGATTGCAGAGATCTATTCAACAAGGGACTCACAAGTAGTATCAGAGCCTGTGAGAAATTCTGAATAAGAAGAACAATCAAATCAGGTTATAAACCTTTATCCTTCAAACTATACAAGTCTGCATCACAAGATGAAATATACCCTAACCACCCACCACCGTCCAACCCATCAATCATCACAAATACCAACCCAACAAACTCCTCATACAGAACAAACCATCAAAGCTACCTATTCTCAAAAAAGGAGAATAAGATATAATGGGCTATGAAAATGTACACTATTTAGCCTATATAAGACATCCAATCTGGTAGGTATTATACAAAATGGGAAAAGGGTCCTAGTATCAATCACTAAGAATACATCAGACAAATTAAGGTTTTGCCTACTAGAACGGCAGAAGAGATGACCAGAGAAAGAGAGAGAAAAAGCATGGACCACCTTTGCTTTAAATATGGGCCCTACCAAAAATCATCTTGCTAAGATCCATAAATGACTGATGCAAAAGAATGTAGGATGCCACAAATCTAATTTGGTAGATATGACGAAACAAAGAAAATCAGAAGTATACTTGAAAATGTGTTGTAAATGTTGAGTGCAACATTTGAAATGGATACTCTGTAACCAACACAGAAGGGCTTCACAAAGGCGATTGAGACAGGTTCCAAAGTCATCTGAGCAGTAGAGATTTCATGGAGCAGGTGTAATCTACTAAGGAAGCAAATCAAAAATTTCTAAGATCTCTACCTTCTGCCTGGTCACAAGTTTCCTTGATAATGAGGACCAAACCAGGAGTAGACAGTCTAATTTTTGATGATTTGTACAATAATCTAAGAGTCTTTAAGAGTGATATAAAAGGCTCTACTACATCATGCCTCTAGCCCACAAAATGTAGCTTATGACTCTGTAGAACACTAGCAGTACTGACTGAAAGTTAGAACCAGCTTATTGTGTGTTCCCCAATCCTTTTGGACAAACCTCAAAGTATGAACAAAACTTCATCATACTCACAGTTCTTGCTAATCATTCAAGCTGCCCTCAACTGATCAGGAGGACTTGGTACAGATTGATGAATATACCTTGAAGAAAATGACGACTTGAAGTGCAAGTGGCCAATGATCTCCAATGAGAAATGAAAAAGTTTTACAAGCAGACTAGGTAGCAAAACTACAATTTAATGCAAAAGACGCAGTATGGCTTTGATAAAACCAAAGTTGAATGCTACAGCTTGCCACAAGACAAGGGGCCACCACCCCCCCTCACCCATATTTGATAGAGAGTGGTAGAATCAGAGGAAATCAAGACAAACTAGGAGGAGGGATAGCATGAATTCAAGATACCAAGGATGGGAGCAGAAAACTAGACAGACAGAAGGAATTCTAAAGCAATTGGTGGACAATTGATGGAGAAGGTTGGATTGGACAAATCATTCAGAAGAATGAAGATTAGCTTAGATGGCATGCAACAACTACAGACTCAGACACAGATAATTTCTTGTTCAACTAAGTGGTATAAGATCCTTATCTAACTAAAAAACTTAATAAATGGATAGCTCAGAGAGAAAAAACTTAGAGATGCAAGCATCCAGACATAAAAACATATTCATCAAGGTCCTTAAGAAAGTTGATAGCACAGCTAGTTGCTCATCGAACAAGACAATTTATGGAGAAATACATAGATAAAATTTATGAAAATAGATTTAGATGATAAAACACGATGTTTCTCACATACCATAAAAAATTGTTTAGCAGATAGCTCAAAAGGAAAAAAGAAGATTATAAGGCTAAAGTAAAAAATGGACATTAACACTTGATAAGAATCCTCACATTTGGTAAAACCTGCTAAAGTAAAAATTTAAAATACCCAAATGAGTGCCTAATGATAAGTTTGGGCTTGGTATAAGGAATCATAGACAGAATGGTAATATTGAGCTAAGAAAATGAAGTATGCAGAGTGTTTTTCTGAATTAAAAGAGTAGAGAAAGAAAACCAAACCTTTGTACGCATAGGTTTTGTTACAACAGAAGGGAATGCATGCTAGTACCCCAACCCCCCGACCCATGACAGGAATTATAAGCCCTCTAGACCTAAAATGAAGTAGATTACTCCCAATTTACATATGGTCCAAAATACGACTCAACCTAGTGAATCTGTATCCCAATCAAGTAATTGATACCTGTGAATCAAACATTAGTACAGAACCCTCAGAATTATGTCCTGAACCAGTTGTCATGAATCTAATGTAAGAAGTCAACCTAAGGTCTGGTCTGAAATGCTCCTATCATTGAGGAGTATGAATCAGAATAGTGAAGTTGATATTGTCTAAACAACAAAACAACAAGAAACACCTAGTTCTGCTAACCAGTAATAAAACTCCTAGGGAAAAATTTAAGAGTCCTTTCCACACATAGTCAAAAACCATAAAGTTGACAAGAAAGATTTGGTGGAATAGGTTTCCTGTCGAGCATGTTTGTATGTGGTATTCATAATCATATAAATAGAGATGATTTCCATGAGAAGAGGATGGCTATAAAAAGGCCTAACTTAAACAGTGGTGTGACCAAAAAGACTATCAAAAGGACTGAAGGAAACTTAAACAATGTGCAAAGAGTGAATAAGCAAAATCAATTTGTTCCTTCCGCAGTACTAACTAGAACTGGTAAAATTCCAGTTAGTACTGCTATCTAGCAGTACTAAAAATTTTAGTACTGTTAGGCAAAGTTTTCACAGACAGACAGTACTAACTAATACTGCCAGAAAATTAATTACTGTTAAGCCGCATTGTGCATAAAGTTAGACCCAGCAAATGTTGTTTACAAAACTCCTCAACCATCTCAAGGCCATTCAAAAAGACAACATATACTTAGCAAACAGTTTTACAAATCGAAAACTTAAGACTAGCTAAGTTAATACAGTTAGTAACTATTGAGGAGGACAAAGAGGAAACATGCTAGTTAAAGTCCTCAGCAGGTTGAAAATGAGACCAAAAAAAGATACAACCTGGCACTATAGCTCCAAATACAATAGTGGATCCAATCTGAGGAAAACTGTTACACTTTTTCAAAGATCGCACTAGGCAACCAAGAACTCAAGCCCCAACAGGCTGGTCCCTAAAGAGATTTTAATCCCTTTTTCTTTTAATGTGTAGGATTATCCACATAGTCTCTAAAGAATAAAGGAATTGTTATAGTGGATGTTCCAACACATACTGTGAACAAGGCCTACCTTGCTGAATTTCAAGACTTAATGTGGCCCTGTTGCTTTTGAGGAAGTAAAGGATGTATCAACTAGTAAAGTGAAAAAATAAAAACTAGAAAGTGAGATTTTGAGGATGTGTGCTTGAAAAAAGAACTTCAGACATTTCAATATTTTTTCACGTGTCAACAAGAGATGTGCGACAAAAATAACAGGTTTCTGTTTACTGACTCTGAATGTCATGTTTTTGTCCCTGAATTTTAAGTTACCTGATGGAAAATCAAGTATTACTATAAAATGCCCCAACAAAACAATAAGTACAGTTTCTTCTATTTAAGCAACATTGTTTCCTACCTTCAGGAGAATAGCTTGTTTAATTGCAAAAGCAACAACGAATAAAAACTAACAATGGCCATACGAGGTTGGGTCAGTTAATTTCAAAACTTTAAAAACAAACCTTGTAAAGGGAAACCTTGTAAGATTACCCCTTCAAATGCTTTTTTCAAAATGACCACAAGACTGTGTTGCATGTCAGAAAGGAAAGCACACAACCCTCCGTACGGCCAAAACAAGTAGAGCTCTATTATAGCCACCATTACACTTCTTCATATGGATTTGTTTGACCTACACTAGTCAGACTTAAACTAAAGACCTATAGCCTAGTTATCACTGATGATTTTTAAGAAGCGAGGTTTAGTTGGGTGTTTTTTGTTAAGAACTAAGATGAAACAGTGGAATCCATAAGGATTTTAAAGACAAATTGAAACCAATTGAATCAAAAAGTTAAAACTATTTGAATTGACAATTGTATCAGAATTTAAGAACAAGGATTGTTAACGAATTCTGTGGGTCAAAGGGGATCAAGAGGAATACAGTAAATGTGCAGAACTTCCACAACAAAAATGGAGTTTGCTGAAGAAGAACAGACCCCTTATTGAGGCTGCAGACCATGCTTCAGATTCATTTTTACCTAACACTTTTTTGGCCTTGAAGCATTAGTACTGGCTTGTTATGTTCTAAAACCAGGGAGAATAGTTACCAAGCTCATAATAAGGACACCTTATGAACTTTTAAACTGGTAAATTAACCAATTATAAGTTATAATAAGACCTTTTGGATGCCGATGTACCAACTTGAATTTACCATGACCAACACAGGCCAGTTTTGTTCTGGAAAAATCAGAGAAGGATTTTTAGTTAGGTAAACTCTACAAAGCAGGCTTTTAGGAATACAATGTAGAAAACCAAAAAGTTGAAAGAAAAAACCTGCACATCACCTTTTAGAGAACAAAACCAAATGTTTGCAGGAAAGGACCAACTTGGGCTTTTTGATCATGATTATATAACCGATTCATGAATTATCCAACCTTTAATCAAGGAATCAACTAACCTACAAGCAGACAACAAGAAGCTAACCAAATGTGCAGGTACAGAAGACATATATTGATCAGGAATCTGAAAAAGGATGATACTACACAATAACTACTTTGTACGCTAATTTGCCTTCTTATCTTCAACAAAGACTCATGTAATTAAAAATATAGATGATACGAGAGAAGGACCAAGAGAGGAAGAACAAGCTTTATAGATGAACTTGAAGACTTAAGAGGCAAGAAAAGAGGCTATGAGGAAGCTGAAGCTCCAGGAAGAGGTTTGAACAAGAAAACTAGAACTTAGTTTTTAAAAAGAAGGATCTCACAGCAAGCGCAACTAACTTTATAGTACTGTTAGCCACAACCATCTAAAGCCTAGCATAAACTAACTTATTAATACTGTTAGCACATCATTCAGTACTGCCAGTCCCTCATGAAGGGACTATCTCTTCGGATCCATCAAATCTAAACAAGATGATTCACAAAAATACTCCCCTTAAGGACATTTAATCAAAATCCTCTAATGGCAATTTTTACTACTTCATCTTATGAATGAGGGTGCAGTGCTGACTTCAAAAACTTGGAACTAATTGAAAGTAAAGTCTCCCTATTCCACATCAAGGATCCAATCTCCTCTCATCCCTACAACACTTATTCTAGTAGATCCACCGTTAGGCAGTTCAAACAAGAAGCAAATGAATAACAGTTCTAGAGCCCATGCTTTCTGTTAGCTATGGTCCAAAAGACAAAGAAAAACAATCATAAGGACTATTACAAGCAATGGTTTAATTGCTTGTTTTCCTGTCTCAGAATGAACCCAAGAAGATTTTCAAAAAGTCACTTGAAGATTAAAGTTGGGTATTGATGCCTATGCCAAAAGAATGCTGCAATTTAATAAACAAAAAGTTGAGGTCTTAGTCCATTTGCATATGGGAAGAAGCTATCGGTACAAATAGGGTTTATCGAAATAAGAAGGATGCAAAGAGGATTTGTTGTCAGAAACAAAGCAAGGATAGTTGCTCACTGACATAGGCAAGAAGGAAGGGTATAAGACTAATGAATGAGGTTGCTCATGTGCCAGATTGAAGCTATAAGGATCTTTTTAGCCTTTGCCTCATACTTGGGTTTTATAGTCTATCAAATGGATGTGAAAAGTGCTTTCCTATTTGGCAAAATTGATGAAGAGGATTATGTAACTCAACCACCAGAGTTTTTCTAGATCCCTTAAATATCCACAAAAGTCTACAAAGTTGTAATAGCTCTTTATGGCTTGCATCAAGCATCCTAGAGCCTGATATCACTTTATCTACTTTCTTGTTAGAAGAATGGCTACAGAAGATAGGTTCCATTGACAAAACTCTCTTATAAAGAAGACAAACATGATATCATACTGTTTAAGTCTAGTGGATGATATCATTTTTGGGTCTCTACTACAAAGAAATCTTGGTGTGATGAGTTTCGTAAAGCATTAATGAAGACGTATATTTTAGATGAGTTCAAATGGGAGAGCTCACATACTTTCTTGAATTAACAAGTCAAACAGAAAAGCCGATGGAGGTATCCTATTAGTCAGATAATATGTTGCATAAATCTAAAGAAGTTTGACTTAGCAAATGTTAAGACTTGCTAGTACACCACCAATTGAACTTCAAAGTACCCCTTTATCAAGATGAGGAACCAGTAGATGTGGATGCCATACTCTATAGGTCCATGATTGGCTCTTTACATGTACTTAACGTGATCAAGGCCTGATTAATCTGTTTGCAGTCTGTGCTTGTTCAAGTTTACAGGTCACTCCAAACTCCTCCCATCAAGTGCTGTCAAGAGAATTTAGGTATCTTAAAAGGGCAAACCCAAACTGGGTCTGTTGGTATCCTAAAGTGTCTTCATTTGACCAGGAATCCTACCCAGATAGTGACTACTGCTAGAAGCAAATCTTGACAGGAAACCACACAGGAGGTCGTCAATTTCTTGCAGGAGACACATTTCTTGGCAATTGCACAAAGCAAACCATTGTGGATACTTCTACTACAAGCAAATATTTCTGCTTGCAAGCTGCTGTGGCAATGTTTTGTGGATTCAATCAAAATGAATAGATCTAAGGGTAACAACTTCAATGACACAAAGACTACAATGATTAATGAACGCACAATATGCATTATAAAGAATCCAATAAATCATTCAAAACAAACATATTGCTATTAACCACCACTTCATAGGGAAGCTTTTATGAGAAGAACCTTCCATGTGCTTAAAATCCACAACTGATGACAATGTAGCTGATCCTTACTCACCAAAGGCATTTGATGTTAGCATGTTCCAGTTCTTGGTTGTTTCCATTGGGATGATATATCCATAAGCTGCATTGGTTAAAGGGAGGAAGTTTGATGACTTGTATAGTTTGTATGAAGTTTTTGCTTGTATAGTTTTTATGAAGTTTTTGGTGTCAGGATACATTTTAACCATAGGTGATGCTTTGAGAGGATTTAGAGAGTCATTGAGAAGAGTATTGATGATACTGAAGCACTCTTGTTACCTACATTGTTCATTCTTTGATTGAACAAAGTTAGTACCTTGACAGTGCAAGTTATTACCTCCACGCGGGGCAAAGTTTTGTACCCGCAATAGGAAACGTTGAAAAAATAACCCGCCAAGGGTACAAGTGTAAATTGAAATGTGTTTTTCCTTGCAATAGGTCACCAAAACCTATAAACACCATCTCCATAACATAGTTTTTCCTTACCCAAATCTCTCTTAAATACATTCTATCGAACAAAGGCCCTAATATCTCTTCTTAACGAACGATCACACTTTCGACTACAATGGCTGTCTGAATCATGTCCTATAGCAACAACATGGTTCCGTATTTGGAAAAGTTGAAGGGCATGCAGAGTTTCACGAGATCATGATTTTCATAGCGGCGAGATCATTCATCATGCTCTTACTATAAGTCCTGTTGTTTCTACTATATAGTTCAACTTTTTGGACGTCTTGGCAAGATCCAAAATAATCAACAATAACAGGCCCATTACTGGCAAAGTAGCTGGCAAGTCGTGTCTATCTCTGAGGCATCAATAAGAAGTGACTTCTGTTTGATGATGCTGACGGGATCGAACTCATTACCTAATCAGGCTATAATTTATGCTATACACTTATGAGGTATAGAGTGGGAATTTAACAGTGTTAACATTTCATAAGGCATTAGTTTTCACCCCAATGGAGAGTTTTATTTCATACAATAAATCATATGTCTTAAATCAAAAAGCACCTATTGGGATCACATTCCTACTAATATGCACTGCTATCATTTGTTTGAACATCTTATTCAGAAGTATAATTTTCTAAATTCTCTTTTGATGGTAATGCTTAGACATTTTAGATGCTAATAAGAAGGTTTGTAATGTACCAACGTTTTGTTCTATCTTTTTTAGATAAATAACGAGCAAATGTAACATGAACCTTCAGATCCATTACTGTAAAAACTTTAAACTAGTAAAGTCTTTTCTTTCATGAGTTAAAAAGGTAAACATTATCTCATTGAAAAGTCACCCCTTTGTTTGCAACGCTAGTTGGTGACAACCAACCTAAATGAAGAGGGTGCTCCTTCACAAAGACCAACTAAGCTCAACCTACAACCCTCGTCACTTGCTCCCACTAGTGAATACCTAATGAGCCACCAGACTGACTCATCTCCTGCTCAAACAAGTGAGGGTACCAATTAGCAACAGACATACCTATCCCCCACGAACATCACCCACTACTATTATTCCTGTATCTATATCCACAGAAACTTCTGTGGAGGGAATCTTGGAGGGCATTCATCCAGTGAAAAATCCTTTCAAAGGGAATGAGGGTGACATGACCCTCCAAAGTGTCTATGATCTTTGTCTCTCTTTATGTGCATAGGTTTCAGATCAAGCCAAAGAAATACAACACTTGAAGGCTCAAATCAAAAAGTTCAAGAAACAAGCTAAACCTGTAATCAAACACCACAGAGCATGGCTGCAAAGTGTTTCCTTGAAGCAAAAATTGGCAAGAAAGAGATCTTCAAAGAAACAAAGGGTGCACCAAGAGTCTGTATCCAAACAAGGGAGGAAGTTTGCTAAAGGAGAAATACATCAAGTTCAAAGAGATCCTCTATTGATAGAATTCCTGAAGATACAGTTTATCATATGGAAACAGAGAATGCTTAGAATATGGTGAGACAAGGATATAGAGGATGAAATACAACGGAAATTGAGAAAAATACTTTAGTACTGAAGATGTACTTAGTACTGACAAGGATAAAGTTAGTACTGACAAGGAGAAAGTTAGAACGTTCTGACAGACAAATAGTTAGTACAAGATGGAACCAAATTAGTACTGACAGCAAATTGAAGGTACCCAAGATGACAAATTGAAAGTACTGATGAGCAAAGAAAAGGTACTGAAGATCATACTGAAGAAGGAAGTGCTACTCAAGCTACTCAAACACCTACTTCTACAATATTTGGTGATGATGAAACAATAGCTAAGGTTCTTCTCAACATGAGTCAAGCCAAAGCAGTTTCTAGAGAAAAGGAGAAAGGTGTAGAGTTGAAGGATATTGAAGACACTCAGATAACCTAACTAACCTTTACAAGATCACTTCTGACATTAAAGCCTCTTCCAAAAATTGATCCAAAAGACAAAGGAAAGAAGAAAATTGAAGAGGAGGATGAATCTGAAAGTGAATCTGATGGTATTCCTAAAGCTGAGTGAAAGTTTAAACAGCTTGAAAGTGATGAAGAGATTGCTAGGAAAATATAAGAAGAATGGGAAGGTGAAGAAGAAAGAAACAGAATAGCTAAAGAAAAAGCTACTAATGAAGCTCTCATAAGAAATTTTGATGATATAAAAGCAAGAATTGAGGCAGATAGACTTCTTGTTGAGAAGCTTCAAGAACAAGAAAGAGAGCAATTTACAATAGAAGAAAGAGCAAAGTTCCTTCATGACACAATTGCTGCTCAAAGAAAATTCCTTGCTCAACAGAGATCAGAGGCCATCAGGAACAGACCACCAACCAAGAATCAACTGAGAAATCAAATGATGACCTACTTGAAGCATGTAGGAAACTTCAAGCAGAGAATTTGAAATCACGAAGTTTGAGGAAGTACTAGCCTCTGTATGAAAAGATAAAGAGGTCAGATGAAGATTTCATTTCTATTGGGTCTGCTGAAGATGAAAGATTGATCAAAAGGATGAATGAAAAAGGAATTGATTCCTCTAAGGATCAAATGGTCAAGGAGGAGAGTAAAGAAGTGATCAAGGAGGAAAGTAAAGAAGAAGTTCAGGAGGAGAGTAAAGAAGAAGAAAGTAAGAGAAAGAGAAAACTTGGTACTAGGAAAAAGATGAAGTCAAGGAAAAGAAGATTCATTCAAAACACTTCTGAAGATGATAGTGAGAAAGAGAATGATGAGCTGAGATTACACTTAACTATAGCTCCAAATGAGGAAAAGAAGTAGTATTATGAAAATACATGACATGAAATATCCTATCAAAGAATGGAAAATAGAGTGTCTTGGAACTAAACCACAGGCTGATAAAGCTGAACACTTAGAAGAAATTAATCAAAATGTGGTGATTAGAAGCAATGGACAAAAGAGATATTTTAGTACTTTGATGAGGGTGTTGTCAATATTTGATAGAGAAGACTTGAATGCTGTGTATCAACTGGTAATGGATAGATATCAAGATGAGATACCTAAAGGTTTTGATAGAGTACTTTGGGAGTATTTTGATGGTATATGTTTCAAACAACAGGTACAAGATGATGAAAATGAGTTTTGGAATTCACAGCAGGATTGGAATATTAGTGGAGTTAGAACAGCGACAGTATTTCTTCAGGGTACAACCTTAGTGACTGAGATAGATTAGACATCAATGCTTGTAGAAAAGAAGTATCCTTTGAGAAAGAAAGTACTGGTGCAAATGCTGAAACTAAAGTTAGAGTCTGAAGAAGACAGTACTATGGTATTGGAGTTGATTAAATTTGTCAGCAGCTACTGCAGAGTTAGAACCTGAAGATAAGGTTGATGGATTGAGAAGGGTTTGAGTGTTGGCTAACCACCACACAACAAATGGTCATCAGTCACCATCGCTTAACAGGCATAAGAACTGGGCAAGTCCATAAAAAATGTGCTTGTCGTAAAGACTCTCAAATTCGTTTATGGTTTCAATTTACCAACAATAGTAAGGTTCTCAACTCACCCTGCTTCAATGTTGTAAAGATGGGCTAGTCCATGATCAAACAGTTCATGGTAAAGTCGCTAATCAAATATGTTGAATAGCTGATAGTTTTCTAAAACTATATGTTTTATCAATGCACCATGTTATGGCAATGGAAGCAATTGGCTAGTCAAAAAGCAAACATGATTATTGGTAAAGACAAATCAATTCCGTGTGATGGTTGACAGTTTTTACCAGAAACTGTAGTGGTAATAACATCACCATGTTTCTAAAAATAAAGAGTAACTATCCCAAGCACACGGCTACTGGTAAAGGAACATCAAATCCGCTAAGGCTGTATTGCCAAAAACTACAAATCCAACTTAGTATTTGGATTGTTGTGAAAAGATGTTTGCCTGTGTTGCTGAGAAGAACAGTTGCTGCTGAAGAAGGAATAGCGTATTAAAGATCAAGAGATCATAAAAGTGTTTGAATACATCCTCCAATGCGTAAAGAATTAAAGAAACACTTAAGATTAAAAAAAATACAACATTCTTTTAAGGGAGGATGTTGGGATTTATGTTTTCCTAACTTAGTACCAGAACAGTACAAATAGGTTAGTACTGATAGTTATAGTAGTACTGACAGTACAAAGTGTTAAGTATGATCAGTTTAGTTAGTTATCGATAGAAAGAAAAAAGTATAGTAACCGTTAAGAGATTTGTTGAGATATTTAGGAAAATATATGTACGCATTAAGTAAACCGGTTAGGTTTATCCTTGTTCTAAAAGGATCTCTCTTGCATAGTTAGAGACAGCTCAAAGATACTCATAACAAAATCATATCCAATAAGTTTAGTAATCTGTAAAGCACTCAAAAGCAGATTATAATAAATTTATTATTTAGTTCTATCATTGTTCTCTTAGTACTTGTGTTAAGATTCCGCATTAACACATAGTATTCATAAGTCATGTTTCTACATAGTCAACTGTATTTATACATTTTGCTATCATCTTTAATAGGCCTGACAAAGATCTATTTCAACAAGGGACGAAGATGGAATATTTATCAGTCAGGATAAATATGTAGCTGAGATTTTGAAGAAATTCAACTACATTGATGTGAAGTCTGCTTCACCTCCAGTTGATTTGGAAAAGCCTTTAGTCAAAGATGGAGATGCTGATGATGTTGATGTACATCTCTATAGATCTATGATTGGGTCTTTGATGTATCTCACAGCATCTAGGCCAGATATTATGTTTGCAATATGTGCATGTGCCAGATTTCAAGTTACTCCAAAGACATCACATATCTTAGCTGTAAAGAGAATTTTTAGATATTTGAAAGGCAAACCAACATTAGGCCTTTGGTATTCTAGGGATTCTCCATTTGAACTAGTTGCTTATACTGATAGTGACTATGATAGAGCAACTCAAGATATGAAGTCTACTACTGGAGGTTGTTAGTTTTTAGGAAACAGGTTGATATCTTCGCAGTGCAAGAAGCAAACTGTGGTTGCCACCTCTACAACTGAAGCTGAATATGTGGCTACTGCTAGTTGTTGTAGACAAGTACTCTGGATTCAAAACCAATTGCTAGATTATGGGTATAATTTCATGCATACTGTCATTAATATTGACAATAACAGTACTATCTGCATTATTAAAAATCATGTTCAACATTCTAAAACAAAACATATAGAGACTAGGCATCATTTTATAAGAGATTGCAATGCTAAAAAGTTAATATAAATGGTTAAAATT
This sequence comes from Tanacetum coccineum, assembly GCA_026074375.1. Lineage (NCBI taxonomy): Eukaryota > Viridiplantae > Streptophyta > Magnoliopsida > Asterales > Asteraceae > Tanacetum > Tanacetum coccineum. Next base: position 18,207 of record BQNB010059467.1, read on the forward strand.
CATACTGATTATAATGTTATAGATCTTATTACAAAAGGTTTTGATGCTAGAAGGTTTCAGTACTTGGTCTCAAGTATTGGAATTCTTAATCCTTAATGTCTACATCTCTTTATGTCTTTGTAAATTTTTTTGTAAAGGATTAGTACTTTTAGTCTTGCTAATTAGTACTACTAAGTATAATTAGTACTGCTAGTTATACTTAAGACTGCTTGTTAAAACTGTTGGTCATACTTAATGCTCTCAAGAAGAAAATACTTTGGATTATGTATTTTTGCCTATGGACTAACACCTGCAGGGTAGACATATTGAATACCTGATGTTGAATGCTTCACCTTTGAAGTAATGTTTGAGAGGAAGTTAATGTTGGATCACAATTTTTAACCTTTATTCATGGGTTATGCATAAATATGGATCCTCATGAATTCTCACATGTCTATCTGGTCTTTTCTAGTGTGCTTGTGATGGATAGAGGCAAATTGTTGTATAATTATTGAAGACAGAGTTAATACTGTTATATATCTCTTAATACTGCTAGGCAAAAAATTACTACTGCCAGGCAAAAGTTAGTACTGTTGGGATGACATAAGCGCCAAAGTTACAATTGTTGAGCAAATTCTTAACCCTTGAAGCATTGTTTGAGGGGGGATACTTATGTCAATATTTAAAGCATGGATGGAAGGATATGTAATATCAAAAGTGTGTTTAAAAAAATCAAAAACATCTAGGCATGTCAAAAGAGGTCGGGACACCAAGATACCTCAGTCTAGTGGTCCCCCTAAAAAAGGTTGGTGATGAGGCTGTCCATAAGGAGTTGGGTGACATAATGGAAAGGGCTGCCACTACTGCTTCTAGCTTAGAAGCAAAGCAGGACATTGGTAACATCAAATAAGACCCAATCTATGGCAACACTTAATGGATCAAGTTCTTAGGAAATTGGTTCAGGTAGTGGTCCCAGGTGCCAAGATACCATATTGGGGGATGTGGATGCTTAAACTAGGTTTGAGACTACATCTAAACAGTTCAATGATCCAACTCTCTCAAGAGGTTACACACTTAGAAATAGAGAGGACAATATGAAACTATTGGAAATGATGGAACTGTGTGCAAAACTATCAAAAATGTTGCATAAAAACAGAAAGAGTGATTTGGGAAGCCAAAAGATATAAGAGATTAAGTGAGCTTAAAAATAGAAAGAGAGATGTGTGAATAAAAATAGAAATGAGTGATTATGTGAGCAAAAAGAATTGAGAGATATTGTAAGCATAAAAACAGTAAGAGAGCTTGTGAGAAGAATCAATTGATGATAGAAGTCCTTTTTGGAAAGAAATTGAAGTTAGTGCTGGTAACTTAAAACTTAATACTATTAGTCTTAGGTTATTGGGTTACTTACTACTATTAGGCATAACATTGTGCTGTCAGTTTAATTTAATGCTACTAGGCCTAATTTAGTTCTGCTAGTTCAAGTTAATGCTATTGAGGGTGATTCTATAAATACTTCGATTCAGGGTTTCATTTGATTCTTTATTCGATTTCAATCATTCAAACACTCTCTAACCATAAACCCTAACTCAATTTCATCTTTGATCATCAAAACACAACACAATGTCAACCCTAACTTTTGCTGATACTCACAACATGGTCGCATTCTTGGAAAAACCCGCTAAAAGTGATGGGTTTCATGAGATTATTGATTTTCTGAATGCTAATCAGATTCGTTATGCATTGACTGTCAATCCTACTATCTACACATCTTGCATTGAACAGTTTTAGGCAACCGCAAACGCAAAAACGGTTAATGGTGAACGTCAGATACAAGCCCTAATTGATAAGAAGAAGGTGATCATCACGGAGACAAGCATTCAAAGTGATCTTCACTTGGAAGATGCTGGAGGTACTGATTGTTTGCCAACTGCTACAATTTTTGAAGAACTAGCAAGGATGGGGTATGAAAAACCTTCTCAAACGCTTACATTTTATAGAGCTTTCTTTTCTCTGTAATGGAAGTTCTTAATTCATACCATTACACAATGCCTTAGTGCCAAATCCACTGTATGGAACGAATTTAGTAGTACAATGGCCTCTTTAATCATATGCTTGGCTACAAACCAAAGATTTAATCTATCTAAGTACATTTTTTATGTTATGGTAAAACACTTAGATGGAGGAGTTAAATTTTTGATGTATCCACGATTTCGACAAGTTTTCATTAATCAACAGCTTGGTGACATGTCACATCACAAGAAGAAGGAAAGCCCAAGAAAGAGTGTGTCTGTGGAGTACAGAGCTCCAAGAAATCAAGACAACAAAAAGGAAAGCCCAAGAAAGAGTGTGTCTGTGGAAACATTTACTTCCACAGCTTTGGTGTCATGTGATGGTCTTGGTGGATATGACTGGAGTGATCAGGCAGAGGAAGGGCCTAATTATGCACTCATGGGTTACTCATCTTCAAGTTCTGACTCAGAGGTATCCAGTGATTCAAATTGTTTAAAATCTTGTATGGAAACTGTTAAATTACTTAAATCTCAAAATGATCAAGTATTAACAGATTTAGAGAAATCTAGTTTAATGGTTTTAGGTTATAAAACAGGTTTAGAATCAGTGGAAGAAAAACTTGAATTTTATATAAAGAATGAGCCTGTTTATGTAGAAAACATTAATAACTTAAAATAGGATATTCAAGTAGGAGAAATAACTATTAGTGAGCTTAGGAAGAATCTTGAAAAACTTCAAAAAGAAAAAGATAGCATTCAATTTAATGTAGATAAATTTAAAAATGCTTCTAAAAGTTTAAACAAGCTCATAGAGTGTCAGATTGTTGATAATTACAAGAAAGGTTTAGGCTATGAAAAATATAATGTAGTTCCACCTCCCTACACAGGAAATTTCATGCTTCCAACACCTGATTTGTCTTTTACTGGTTTAGATGAGTTTGTTAATAAGCCTGTAGTTAAAAATAGAAAGTCTGGTGAAGAAGTGTCTGAGATAGTTAGGAAGAATGATGATGCTCCAATTATTGAAGAATGGATGTCAGATAGTGAGGAAGAAAATATGTCTCAGCCTAAAACTGAGAAGAAAACAGTTAAGCCTAGTATTGCTAAGATAGAGTTTGTCAAACCTAAGCAACAAGAGAAAACTACTAGGAAAACTGTTAAACAAGCTGAGAAACATAGGCAAAACACTTACAGTCTAAGAGGCAATCAAAGAAATTAGACCAATATGACGTCTCAAAGACTAGGAAGCAATTTTGAGATGTTTAATAAGGCATGTTATGTGTGTGGAAGCTTTGATCATTTGCATGTTGATTGCAATACCATCAAAAACAATTTCAAAATCAAAGGATGGTAAAACCTGTTTGGAACAATGCTCAAAGGGTGAGTCATCAAAATTTTGCTAAAAAGACTCACCCCTGTGCTAAAAAAACATGGTTCCAAGAGCAGTACTACTGAAGTCTGGCTTAGTATCAATTAATACTGCTAGACAAAATATTTTAAAAACAGCAGTATCAGTTAATACTGCTAAACAAGTTAATACTGCTCATTCAAAAACAACAGTGAATGCTGCTAGACCAATGCCATATCTTTCTAAAACAACACATTCAACTGTTAAGAGGCCCATTCATAAAAACACAGCATTCAAAAACAGTAATATTGATCAAAGGGTTAATATTGTTAGTGGTAAAAATGTTGATATTGCTAGGCCAAAAGTAGTAGTTAATGTTGTTCAGGGAAATAATGTTAATGTTGTTAAGGCCTCAGCTTGTTGGGTTTGGAAACCAAAGACTAAAGTTTTAGACCATGTTTCTAAACACAACAGTGCATCAATCACTCTAAAAAAGTTTGATTATATTGATGCACAAGGCAGATCCAAGTCAGTGATGGCTTGGGTCTCCAAAAGAAACTGATTTTCTTATCTAATGTGTAGGGCAATCCACAAATGGATTTACAAGATAAAGGAGTGATTGATAGTGGATGCTCAAGGTACATGACTGGGAACATGTCCTATATTATTGACTATAAAGAGATTGATGGAGGATATGTTGCTTTTGGAGGGAACCCCAAAGGAGGGAAAATCACAATAAAAGGTACCATTAAAACTGGTAATCTAGATTTTGAAAATATGTATTTTGTGAGAGAGTTAAAGTTTAATCTCTTTAGTGTCTCATAAATGTGTGATAAAAAGAATAGTGTTCTTTTTAATGACATTGAATGTATTGTGTTATCTCCAAACTTTAAGTTAATTGATGAAAGTCAAGTTTTACTTAGAGTTCCTAGAAAGAACAATATGTATAGTGTTGATTTAAAGAACATAGTTCCTAAAAGAAGTTTAACTTGCCTTTTTGCAAAAGCCACATCTGATGAATCTAAACTTTGGCATAGAAGGCTAGGTCACTTAAAATTTAAAACCATGAATAAATTGGTTAAGGGAAATCTTGTAAGAGGTTTACCTTCCAAACTTTTTGAAAATGATCAAACATGTTTTGCTTGTCAAAATGGAAAGCAGCACAGAGCCTCTTATAAAACCAAAACAGAGAACTCAATCAGTCTTCCTTCACATTTGTTGCATATGGACTTGTTTGGTCCAACATTTCTAAAAAACCTTATGAAGAAAATGTATTGTGTAACAACCCGAGTTTCACGACGCGTATGACGATCGCGAGTTCGACGTTATTATTATTATTTTACGAGTTTTCTTAAACAAACGTCGACATTTAAAATTTTATTTGTCGTAAATAACTATTTTCGTATTTTATTACGAACGAAAATTTAAAATATTTATTTTTGACGTTTCGCGAGTCACCATTTGACCGCGTGTTCGTTAAACGTTTTAATCAACGTAAAAATTCTCAATGCATCTCGTTATTATTTTTAAGATCGTAAACTTATTATTTTTATGAATATCGTCATTTTGTTCTTTGTTTTGAGTTGGATTTGCGTTTTAAAGCGTACACATTTCATTAAACGTTTTAAATTAAATTTGGTGCGACGAAATAAAAATATTGATGAAAGTGTGTTAGCCCGAGCCTATGGCCGGTTATAAACCCGAGACAAACACCCTAGTACTAAATTTGGAGGACTTGAAGGAAGGAATAGAAGTGTCAAAGCTTCAAACTTAATTTCTATATACGAACACACATACTCTTGTTATATTTTTTCTTTACAAATTTGATCTCTCCTTGTCCTCCCTTTGAACCACGACCGGCCACCACAAAGAACCACCACCACCGTCAATTTTACCAACATGCATTACGATCTATCTATAAAATATTAATCATCTCGTCATTACCTACATATCCCACTAAGAAAATAAAACATGCAATGGGTATTTCCCTAGTTTTAAATTGGATCGAGTGCTTGTCAAAACGGGTTAAAAATGGTGTTCATTGGTGATAGATTTAGTAGTCTAACAAGTAGGTTTCGAATAAAAGGTTGCGGCTTTGTGTTTCGGGTTGGTTCGAACCCACTGCTAGGAACAAAAAGGGAGCAAGACGATTTCGATCGAGTCCGATTTAGCTTATATAGCTTTGTAAGTATTTTTAATACTTGTATTATATTTGTTTTCGCGATTTGATTATTATTCGAGCTATGCATGTGATGAAATCCGATGGGTATTGCGCTAGACTATATTAAAAAGGATATTGGAGATGTTAGTTAGGCTAGATAATGGTATTTTGATGATTTTTAGAAGTTAAAAATATGGGTTTAATGGGTTTTGTAAAGTTAATTTCGAGCAAAAAGTTTGGCTCAGATTTAGAGGTTCAAGATTTCATAAAAACTGATTTTTGATTTTGAAATATGATAGAGTTAGTCCTAATGTACGTTTTGGTAATTCGAACGTTCCGTAACTCCTAATAACGAAGAAGTTACGGCGAAAACAAGTTTAGAAAAACTAAAAATTTCAATCAGCTATTTAAGCTTATTTTGGTTGCTCATCTGATTTTTGACAGCTATTTTAGGCACTTTCGAGTCCGTTTCGGCCTTCCGGCGAAACACGAAAGTTGTCCGGAATGACATTTTACATAAAATCTTTTTTTGGTCAAAGTCACGAAAATGTGATATAACGAGGCAAAACCGATGGTCAAACTGCTGCGTTTTTATTAAAAATACAAGTTACAGCAGAATTGAAAAACGGCATTTTGGTCATTTTCTGTCGAGATTTAGGTCTCGGCTAAAACTAAAACGTTGTCCGGAATATTGTTTCCCATATAATTTCTTCTTTGTCCGAATCGTTAAAACGTGATATAACGGGTCGTTTGGAGCGGGTCAGATTTGGGTAAAAATAAATATAAGTATAAAAGTCAAACAAAGTCTAGCGTTGACTTTTGAAAGTCAACGTTTTTTTTTTTTTTTTTTAGAAGAAGAGACTGATCGACTTTTTATGAATGACTAAAATCTTAACAATAGAAACTTTTTTACTAACGGGCATTAATCTCGATATGGGTAGATAATAACCAAATAGAATGTTGAAGGTTCGACAAGATAAATAAATATTATTATAAATATAAGTAGATGTCGAGACATACTAAAAATGATAACTTTCCTAAAATAGTGACTTTCTAAAGATAAAAAGTTTTCAAGAACATGATAGTTTTTTCGATTAAGTAAAATATCATAATAAATGAGAGCATGATCGTATTCAATTATGTTGAAGTTTTAGGATCTAGGACGCGCAATAGATTTCTCGTCACATGTGTATGATACTTATACCTATTTTGGTAGTTATCATGCGGCACTATCTGATCGTATCTTACGATATAATAATTGAACGACATAAATTATAAGTCGTGGTTAAGCTCGTCGTCGAGTAGTTCATAATCGTTGCGGTTATTTAATCTTCGGCTTCGATCAAGGTGAGTTCATAGCCTCGCTTTTAAGTGTTTAAATGTTTTTAAACCCGCAGGGGGATACTTGCTTGTTTTGAAAATGAGAACGCAATATGTTTTGATACTAAATATGATTCCATTCACTATTGAGTATATGCCCTTTTACTGTGTGACCGTTAGTTGCCTGTTGTAGGTAAACGCTAATGCATTAAATAGATCTATTTGTTTTAAACAACCCGTCCAGGTTTGAATGCGTTGGTGAGCACCCGAACGGACCATTGTAGTTAGTATTAGGAGAAGTGGCATACTTCTCACAATATTCGTCCTACGGGGATGAAATGTGTTAAGTTCATGCGATACACGCTTATTTAGTTGAATTCATATTAATATATAACTTGTCTTTACGAGCAATGTTATATGTTTTGTTAACCAAATATGCTCTAACTTTATTTGTAGATGTCTTCTGAAAATGGTATCATCCGCTCCCAATCCCTCACACAACTCAAACTTCTCATTACTCTTAGTTCTTGGGATGGAAAGACTCACCGGTCCAAATTATATGGACTGGGTGCGAAACTTTAGGTTCACCCTAAGGTACGAGAATAAAGAGTATGTTCTCGATGTGCAAATTCCCACAATTAATGATGATTCAACCCAAGAAGAGATTGAAGCTCACCAAAAGCACTATGACGATGCAAACAAAGTGTCATGCATCATGGCATCTTCCATGAGCCCTGAATTGCAAAAGACTTTTGAGAACACTTGGGCTTATGAAATGAACCAACATCTCAAAGAAATGTTTTAGGCAAAGGAAAGCAAGGAACACCTTGATGTTGTAAAATCTCTCATGGCTTGCAAACCAAAACCTGAAGCCTCTATTTGTGCCTTCGTCTTAGAGATGAAAGGGTAATTTAACATGTTGGAATCTCTAAACATGGTGTTCGATGATGAGCTTTCTATCAACATAATCCTATCTGGGTCTGCCAGGCTGAGTACAATCGGTTTTTGCTCACGTATCAAATAAACTGGAAGAGTCTCAATAAAGTACTACCATAGCTTATTGCAAACCGTGAGCAAGGATCAATAAAAGTGATGGTTCACTCAACTTAGTGATTTTTGATTTAGTCAGTAGCTCCGGTGTTTACTGTTGTCACAATGCACATGAAAAAAATGACTTCTCATTCCAACTGGCAAAGGAAGGCCACACAAGGAAAGTCTAATCGTCGGTCTAAGAGAAAGGTTGAATCTGAGATTGCACCTACAAGTGATCCAAAGGAAGCAGTGTGCTTCTACTGCAACACAAATGGGCATTGGAAGCGTAGCTGCCCAAAGTACATAAAGGACCTCAAAGACGGAAAGGTCGTAAAAGGGTGGACCTCATGAATGTATATGATCGAACTCCACAATAAACTACAACTTCGGATTCGTGTTGGGTCCTTGGATACAGGTGTGGTACTCACATTTTGCCCTGTTTTTACAAGGGTCTAAAAGGAAAGTAAGTAGGAGGTTGAAGCATGGAGAGCTCAACTTAGTCATGGGAAACAGGAAAATCACACCCGTGACAATGATTGGAAAGTCCGAGCTTAATGTATTAGTGGTCTGGAGTAGATAAATTTAAATAATTGCTTGTTATTCCGACAGAAATGACAAGTAAACATTATTCATTTCATGTTTTGTTTAAGGAGGTTATAAATTTTTCATTTTGATAATATAATTGAGATATTTCGGTTTATTTAAATGGTTGTTTTATGTTTAAAGCTTCTCCTTGCAAAGACATATATGAAATTGTTGAATGTATTAGTAATGATGGCAATATGATTTTAAATGTTGGTTCGTCTAATGAGCTTGATAAATCAAAATTATGGCACTCTTGTCTTGGGCACGTAAACAAGAAACGCATCGCCCAACTCCAAAAGGATAGAGTGTTGAAATTATTCGACTTCAAATTGGATGATGTATGCGAGTCTTGCTTATTGTGCAAGATGACTAAATCACCATTCACATGAACGTGTGAAAGAGGTGAAGGACTATCGGACTTAGTACACACGGATGTGTGTGGACCATTTCGATGAGCCACAAAAGATGGAAAACGCCAACTAAAACGCTTACGTTACAGATATTTCCAGTAGATAGTGGATATGTTTTATCAGATTAAACATAAGTCGATACCTTTAAAGGTATTTAAGAAGGTTATCAAAAACGAAGTAGAGAACAACTCGAGCAGACCAGATAAAGGTACTCCGATCCGATATAGGAGGAGAAATACCTTTGTATCGATTTTTTTATCAGTCTTAAAAACTGATGATATAGTTTTTCACATTAATTCCTCCTAAACACCACAAATGAATGGTGTTGCTGAGAGGAAAATAGAACCCTTGTTAGCACATTTTCAGTCTATTATGTGTCGAGCAACACTTCCAATAAGCTTATGGGGTTACGCATTAGAGACAGCCGCCCATATCTTAAATCTTGTACCCACTAAAAAGGTCTCGAAGATACCTTTTGAGATGTGGAAGGGAAAACGTCCTCTCTTGGGCACATCAAAATATGAGGTTTTGGGGTTTTCGTTAGACGAGAAGCTCAAGACAAACTAGAAGCCAGATTTGAAAAGTGTCTTTTAATCGGTTATCAGGAAGAGTCATTTGGATATTTGTTTTACAAACCCAAGGATAATGTGGTGTTTGTAGCTCGAAGAGGAGTGTTCCTTAAGAGAGAAATAATATCTAAAGAGGACGGTGGGGGTAAAACAGACCTTGAAGAAATTTAAGAGTCTGCCGATGAATAACGTATAATAAACACTAACAATCAACAAGAGGTGGTGACACCTGTTAAACCTGATGATATATCCTTACCCATTCGCAGAACAAGTAGTAGAGTAAGCAAGCCTTCTTAGGATCCTCAGTCCTACATAGATTTCCATATTTGAAGATAGACAAGAAAGAGATAGTACACTAACTAAAATAAATAAGCCTGCTAACTACAAAGAAGCGATGGCAAGTTCTTTGGCAGCTAATGGATAGGAAGCTATGAAAAACGAGATTCAGTCTATGTATGACAAAAGTTTGGAATTTGGTTGACACTACACCCGGTCTTAAGACGGTGGGATATAAGTGGATCTTTAAGAAAAAGACAGACATGGATGGGAAAGTACACACTTATAAAGCTAGGTTGGTTGCGAAGGGTTATACTCAAACCCAAGTGATTGATTATGAGGAAACCTTCTCACCAGTAGCTAAAATAAAGTAAATTAGGATAATGCTTGCCATAGCTGCATTTCATGAATATGAAATAAGCAAAATGGATGTCCAAGCCGCTTTTCCTTGTACGTAAAACTTACAAAGGATGTTGGTTTTAAGGCACAATCAGAAGTTTTGAAAATGAAAGTATCAAAAAGTGTGCAACTTCAACAGCTTTATGGACTTAAACAGGCTTCTCGTAGCTGGAATCTCTGCTTCCATGAGAAAGTCATACAGTTTGGATTTCTAGAAGCGAAGATGAGTCCTGTGTATATGTCAAAGTTAGTGGGAGTGTTGTAGTCTTCCTGGTATTATATGTGGATGATATACTACTCATAGGAAATGATATCCCAACGTTACAAAGTGTAAAAGACTGGTTGGGAAGATGTTTCGCTATGAAAGATTTGGAGATGCAGCATATATTCTTGGTATAAAGATTTTATCAGAGATAGGAAAAAACGTACTTGTAGGAAATTAGTCAGGACACATACTAATAAAATTTGAAAAAATTCATAATGGAGAATCCTAATAAAGGGAATTCTACTCCTTACATCATGGCATACGAAGATTATTAAGGATACCTAAGTCCGAAAATGAGATGAAGAAATTGGACAAAATGAGTCGAGTCCCATAGTGCTTCGGCTATAGATCGATCATTGTATCCATGACAGTACAATCATGATGTCTCATATGCTTTGCGCATGGGTGAGTTATCAGCAGAAACCCTGCGAAGGTCCATTGGACACTTGTTAAAGAATATTCTTATGGGATATCTAAGAAAGTACTAAAGACAAGGTTCTTGGTTTATGGTGGAGAAAAAGAACTCAAAGTGACTGGTTATTGTGATGCTGGTTGGCAAACAGATAAAGATGATAGTCGGTCACAGTCTGGTTGGGTATCTTCACTAAATTGGGAGCGTGACAATGAACAAGTTAAAAGCAAGATACAGTGACAGACTCCACATGCGAGTCCAAGTATATTGCAACCTGTAAGGCTTTAAATGAGAGATAATATTAATTAGAAATAATATTATATGTATTATTAATTGGTTTATTAATTTATCAATAGTTGGTAAATTAATTAGAATCTAATTATAACGAAGCATATTGAAAGAAAATACCATTTTGTTCGGAGCAAAGTAGAAGAAGGACACGTGATTGTGAAGGACATACGATTAGAGGATAATCCAGCTGATCCATTCACAAAGGCATTGCTTAAGTCAAAACACGATGAACATTCTAAGAGCATAGGATTGAAAGATAAAATAGAGTTTTAGTTGTTAGTTTGAATTTGAAACATTATAAGCAATGATTGATATTGTGATAGATTTGGTGATTAAATAATAGAGACTTGTTTATTTGAAAGTGTACTACCATTTGCTATTAATTGTCATTGTGTTTCACTTTTTCATGTTTAGAAACCACTTCCTAAGTATTTAATTTACTCAGACCTCCTCAGTCGTTCGTACTATAGGAAGTAAGTACTAATTTAAGACTGTCATGGAGTGTTGATAGATTGTCTATAGAGAATAGACATAGCATTAGAGAATCGCTGGCATATACTTCATGAGTACTTAATATGGAATTAAGTATAGGATAAACCCACTCGTAGAGAGATTACTTCATGGGATTAAATAACACGAGTAATTCTCAGATGATAAGTGTCTTTTTATCTTAAATGTAGATACACCGAGTATCTTCTAGTCTTCCAAGTCTGTTGACTTTATTTGATCAAACGTATGTGCCGTAAATGCCTAGTTATAAAGGATATACAAGGGTGACAAGAATGAGTTGACTAGTTTCTATGTATTCAAAGTTTTATTTGTTGCCTTTCGCCTAAATGGAACGCGATATCCATAAGAATTGGGCCCCTCGATATTAAATGTTTGACATAAATGTGTTAGGCATAGCGGACTAAAAGATGCGTTCAATTCAGTAGTCTCCTATAGATCAAATAATCATAAATTGAGAACATAATAATAAAACCTAGAGATGAATAAAAACCATTTCTCAGTCATATACGATATCAGTAGAAAAAAGGAATAGTTGATCGCTTATCTAAGGGCTGACTCTAAGATTTGATTTAGAGTTCAGCAGTTGCATTGGATGGCACCATCTGCTTAGTTGACGAGGATAAAGTTAGACCAATTATAGTTGATGACTTGTCCAAGTGTGAGACTGTTGGATTTAGTGTCCAAGTTCATAACTAATTGGTAAGACTATCATCAAAAGTAGAGTCCTTTTTGGGTTGCCCTCAGTGAACTATAAAGAGAAATAATAAGTAACAAGCCTTGGGATGGTTTTTAGGGATGTCTCACATCGCCCAAAAGAGTAAACCCAAACCCCTCCTTTTGGATATAAATAGAGGAGTATGCCAAGGTCTTCATTGCTCATTCCTTCTTTCTTATTCCCTACTCCTTGTAAGTAGTCATTCGTATAAACGGGGAGACACCCTAAGAGTCGAAATTCAATTCTTTTCTCTTGGTTCGTGGTGTAGCTATTAAGTAACTCTCGTTGGGTACAATCCTCCCAAGTTGGACCAAGGTGGTTTCCTCGTGTGACAAAATTGCGATTTTCTCAAAGGTTAGTATTTTCTTAGTTATTTATTTATTTATTCATTTATTTTAAGGGGCTTTTAGTTAATTAGGTTTAGATCCTTTAAGGTTTAGTTCCCTTCTTGCCCTAGATTAATTGTTATTTCCGCTGCGCGTTAATCTATTTAGGGAATAGAAAACCCATCAGGAATAAAAATATTTACGAAAATGGTATGACCCGAGTCTTTGGTCGGCTAAATTAACGAAACACGTGACTTTGTACCAAAAATATGAGGGGCCCCCATTTTTTTAACGAAAGGATGGAGGGGCTAAATGAGGCGAAGTTGACCTAAAACTTATTTTCTATTAAACACACTACACACTCATAAATTCTTTTTACAAAATTTTTGTTCACTCCCTCTCCTTCTTACCTTGTTCGAACCGGCCACCCTTAAACACCCCATTCCCGTCAATTTTTCGACATGCATTATAATCAACCTACAAAATATTAATTCTTTCATTAAGGCCTACGTTTCTATGTAATAAAATCCCACATGCATTGAGTTTTAAAGAAGTTGGGTTTCGGGTAGGATTGAGGAGATTCGGTTAAAAAGATTGAAAACTAACTAGATATCATTATTTAGAAGCTCGATTTCAAAATTCGAAAAATGTTCTTGATTTGGTTGTTGGTTCGTTCGAGTCACGACTAGAGAACAAAGGAACGAGAGAAACTTTTTGTTGTCCTAATCTCTAGCTATACATATATTGTAATAATTTTACATGCTAGTTTTATAACTGTTTTTGTGATTCGATTCATTTTCGATTAACGCATGTGAAAAAAATCCGTGAGATCTTGTGTCGTTTAGTTAGATTTTGTTTTTGGTTGATTGAGCGAGTTGGATATGGTTTATAAACTATCCTAGATTGTGTCCTGAATGAATTTTTGGTCAAAATGGATTTTTGGCATGTTTCGTAACATATAAATCTGGACAGAAACTTTGGCGCGGAAAACGAGGTTTGAGATTTTGTAAAATCTAATTTTGGTTTAGAAAATATGGTAGAGGGTATTTTTAACATCGTTTCGTAAATTCGAAACACCACCTTATACTCCTTAATAACGAAGAAGTTACGGCGAAAAACAAGATTTAAAACTTGATAAACATTCCAAACGAGCTCTGTAATAGTATATTTAGTTGCTCACAGAATTTTAAACGTCCGTTTTGAGCACTTTTGAGTCCGTTTCAGCCTTCCGGCGAAACTTGAAAGTTGCTCGGAACGTCGTTTTACTTGTTGTGAAGCTTGCTAGTTTTAAAATCGAGTAATAACGGGCCAGAACCCAATGTTAAATTCTGCACTTTTATTAAAAATGTCATAGTTCCTGCAGAAACTTGCATGGGCATTTTGTCATTTTCTATCGAGTTTCGGGTCTTAGCTAAAACTAAAAAGTTGTCTGGAATGTTGTTTCGCATAAAATCTCTTTAGAGTCAGAGTCGTGAAAAAATTGATATAAAACTGTTCGTTTTGATCGGTGCTATCAGACCCATATATATATATATATATATATATATATATATATATATATATATACATAAAGTCAAAGTCAAATAAAGTCAAACGTTGACTTTTAAAAGTCAACGGTAAAGTTTTACAAGACTTATTGAAAGTTTATAAAAATAATAAACGCTACATATATTTACGATATAACAATTAGACTTAACGAGTTTTCTAACGGATATAATTATAAAAATAGTAACTTTTGTAATATACGGGACATAATCCCTATATGTGTAATTAATAACCAAATTGAAAGTCGAAAGTTCGACGAGATAAATAAATATTATTATAAATATAATTGGATAACGAGACTTACTAAAAATGGTAGCTTTCCGAAAATAGTAACTTTCTATAAATAGAAAGTTTCCGAAAATATAAAGTTTTCGATTAAATGACGTATAATATAAATGAAAGAATGATCGTCACTCAATTACGTGAACTTTAGGATCTAGGACGCGCAAGTGGATTTCTCATCACATGTGTATGTATATCTATATACTTTTAATAGTTGCGATATACGCACGATTCGATCGTACTTTATTGTATAGTAATCTACGTCATAAAATTATAGGTCGCGTTGTAGTCTCGATGTCGAGTAGTTCTGTGAAGTGAATTCGGTTTATTGATCTTCGGCTTCGATCTAAGGTGACATCAATGAGCCTCGTCGTTTTGAACTATTTTAATAGTTTTTAACCAACCGCGATGGAGGATACTTGCTGTTTTATGAAAATGAGAACGCAATATGTTTTGATACTTATTATGATTCCATTACTATTGAGTATATGCCTTTTATTGTGTGACCGTTAGTTGCCTAGTTGTAGGTAAACACTAATGCATTAAATAGATCTATTAGGTTTGACAACCCTGTCCAGGGTTTGAATCAGTTGGTGAGCACCATTTAACGAACATTTTGTAGTTAGTATTAGGAGGGGTGGCATACTTCTCGGACATTATTTCGTCCTACATGATGAATGTGTTAAGTTTCGGTACACGGGCTCATTTAGTTGGAAATCAATACTTTTATAACTTGCCCTACGAGCAATGTTATATGTTTTGCGAAACCAAATATGCGTTCTAACTGTTAAATTGAAAAACTCTGTGATTCATGTCAAACGTTTTTGGTTTGACGTTTTTAAGCATGTATCTCAGGTTAGGTGTTGTTGATGGCTTGGACGGGACGGAACGCGAATATCAAGGACGGTGACTCGGTGAACTTGTGTCAATAAATGATAGAAATATTTTAGAAATGAAGTCGTGATGTGACTTGTAGAATTAATTTTTTCTACGATAGTTTTGGGGCCTTTGTACTATGATTCTTTTCAAACGTAAATAAATGAAATTTATTTAACAAACATCTTTTTTATAGTTGTTTGTTATGACTTTTGTGATTGTATCATGAAGTAGCACCCAAAATATCGTATTCCGCTGCGTATCGTATTTTGGGAGTGTTACAGAATGGTATCCATAGAAGTGGTTATAGCGAACTAGGTCTTTTTCAACGCCTGGACTATAATTGTTTTCGAAAAATTTTACGAGTCGTTCACCGTTGTCCGATATCCTCGCGCGCATCGTTTCCGATCCGTTATGTGCCTTATGTGGTATATTTGATTGCATATTATGTGCGTAACAAGTGGGTGACACTTGGTATAAGTAATAATTATATACGTGCATATTATATATATATACACACACAACATCCGTTCTATGGTGTACGATTATATATATCTTGATATTCGCTTCTTGCGAAGAGTTTAGTTACTTTAAACACTTCGATGCGATATGATAAAATCATTTTGATACATGATGAAAACATGGTTGTTATATGGTTATCTTCGA
This sequence comes from Tanacetum coccineum, assembly GCA_026074375.1. NCBI lineage: Eukaryota > Viridiplantae > Streptophyta > Magnoliopsida > Asterales > Asteraceae > Tanacetum > Tanacetum coccineum. Next base: position 34,186 of record BQNB010059467.1, read on the forward strand.
AACTTTTTCGCGACCTTACTTTTCATCTTTTGATGATTTTGGTTTGTCGTAGTTTGTCGATCCCATTGGGTGATTTATTGTTCGACGCCAAGTTCGAATATTTTCCCATTGCTTTTGAATCGCATATGTTGTTTCGTAACCTATTGTTTTGAAATTTTCCGTTTGATGGGAGTGTGACTTTTATATGTCATCCCATAACCCTTCATTGTTTTGGAAAACGGTTATTAACTTGTTCTCAACTCGTGCGAGTAACGAGTTCCGTTTGGAAACGCTATTTTGTGAACTTGCAATAAAGTGGCGTTGTTTTCCGATTTTCTCGTATCTGTAGCCACGTACTTATTAAGGTCATGAAATGTTTGATTATCTAAAAAGAGTGTTAAGTCATTGGGTATGGCTTTGTATTGGTGTTTGAAGGAAATTAAAATGGTGTTTGATTGGATTTTGAAATGAATTATACGGTAGTTTGTAACCAGCAGGTTGTGGGATTGATTGTTAATTATTTTTTGTCTTAAGGCACCTGAGAAATCCAATATGGGTGTGGGCATATGTCTTAAGTGTACGTGGTTCTTTGGATGGGGTCATATCTCCTCCGGATGAGTGAGATATCGTCGTTTTTCTAAAACTTGTCAAATATGGTATACTGTTGGGAAAAGGAGTATAACTCCATTTTTTTGTAATAACTTTTCAAAAAAGAACTATGGTAGCTGTAGAAGACTCTTAGGGTTATCACCTCCAATTGGTTCCATATCAAAAACATCAATAAATTTCAAATTTCGCTCATTTTCGTAAGCTACAAAATTTTGTCAAAATTTCTTTGGGGATTGTTTTGGGATAGCAGCTTGTTGGGTATGTTTCAAAATATTTTTGGCCTATGAAGACCTGGTAAATTGGACTAGGATGTAGAAAGACATCTTAGGTACATATAGGAATTCGGATGTAGTCATATCGACTCCTAACGAATGAGATATCGCTAAGATGGCAAAACTAGTCAGAAAATTTAGACCAGCATTTGAATGAGTAATAAGTTCAAAAACTTATATAGCAACACCTAAATATGTAAAACTGTAAGTTATATATATTGAACAAACTTAGACTTGAGCGGTCGTTTCGGATTTTGCGGACGCACAGTTTAGGAGATACACTCAATTTAGTGTAGCGATAAAATTTTGGAAAAATAGGCGGCTATGATAAATAAGTGTAAAAGGGTAATTTCACCTTGGATCCAAAAACTTTCTGGGCAATGGGCCCTATGTTTCTGGAAAATAGATTCGAAATGCTTTCCGTAGGCGAAAACCTCGTACTTTTATCCTTTACGGATTAGTAATTATGAGGGTTTCAAGAACCTAAATAGTTTAGTAGTTTGAGGTCATTGTTGCCTCAAGGTTTTATCTTACCACCGGCGTTGTGGTGATGGCGCATTCTTTAACCATTGCTTTGAATTAGAACCCATGAGATTTAATGAATATGTATAGATCGTGTATAAATCGCTCTAGGTATTAGAAACATAGAAACCGTCATGGTAGGACGTTTTTATAACAACCTAAGAATTTTCATCAACCTATTTTACTATGATCACAATTGTACGGGGAAATTTTTCGCTTTATTACATTACTTGCATTGTCAATATCTCAGTATGTCATGTAACTTACATAACTAAAGTAGACGAGCTCACGCAACCTACCTATGGCAATCTTGTCTTCATATTTGTCAAGGAAACATCATAACATGTCAAGTCAATATCATCATATCCTTTTTACAAAGTACATTATTCCTATAATGTACCATTTGCAACGTTATATCAAAACGGGCTTTAAACCATTATTGTATACCTCTAAACCCTAATTCCATGAAGGGTTAATATCTAAAGTGAATGTACAAGCTACTAAAGCATATATACAATTAACATAACATCTCATTTGAAATATAAACTCCCTACAAGTCAAGTATAAGTTTTCAAAGGACAATGTACAAGTCATTAAGCATGACATCCAAACTAGTCGTTTTACCTCCGTTTTCATTTGAATTTCTTCACCATCACTTGTGTACAAGCTACTACACTCAATATACAATGTGTAAACCCTAATTATTCTATTCATAAGCTTTCATACACATTTTTACACTCAAAACCCTAATTCAAAAGTCAGAAACCCTAACCCGAGCAAAATACTAAACCATGACCCGTTTCTTCATTTTTATCCATTGTAAACCTAAACCAATACTCAAATAAGTTGTAATAACATTAATTACAACATTTTCAACCACATTACATCATCATTTCACCATATTAACAGTGTACAAGAAATAAATCTAGAAAACCCTAATTGTGCCCTAATTGGAACTTTGGACCCGTTTACTCGTTTTCGCCCATTTTAAACCCGAACCACCTATCAATTCTTGTTATTAATCCTTAATACAATCCTTACAAACATTAATCCATCATTATTGATCAAATGTACACGAATTACAAGCTTGAAAACCCTAAATAAGCCCTAATGAACCCGAAACCTAGTTTCTTTCATTTTGACCCATTTTAACTAATCTTTTTGCAAACAAGCACCTCCATGACTCACCTCCTTCATACCTAAGCAGCTTACACACCTTCTACAACAAATATCTTCATCATTTATAGTTTAAAATTTGCACATGGTCTCTTGTTTCTTCTTGTTTAAGCCGCGGCATCACATGGACCATCCAACACCACAAAGCTACTTTCTAGCTCAAACAACACATCATCTAGCTTCTACTCATCACCCACTAGCCCTTACACATGTCCTAACTCAGATCATAAGCTTACCTTAGTCACCAAGATCATTTCACCTATAAATAGGAACCATAACACTTCATTTTTATTCATCCCCCACTTCCTCCTCTATAACCCTTACATAGAAGCAATACTTTGCTCTAATAGATCCTAAGAGATCTTAATAAGGCTCAAGTTCAGAAAGAAAGCAAAAGAAACCAAGAAACGAAGCCCGTGAGTCGTTATTCTAGGCGTACGAAGCTAAAAGTCCTGATTTCGACCCGTTTCTAAGCTATAAGCTCAAACCCAGGTTTTGAATGTTCTACTTCTGCTACTACACCCTTATAATGTTCATATGATCCTAAATATACTCTTGTTAAAGTTTCA
>BQNB010059468.1:0-37312 GCA_026074375.1 Tanacetum coccineum
CTCCATTGAGTCATTTTCCTTCGTTGGTAAGAAATGAGCGGATTTTTTGAGTCGGTCAACAATTCCCCAAATTGTATCTTGAACAGTTAACGTCTTTGACAACTTAGTAACGAAATCCATGGTAATGTTCTCCCACTTCCATACCGGGATCATAGGTTGAACCAATAGACCAGAAGGTTTTTGGTATTCAACCTTGAACTTAGCACATGGCAAACACTTACTGACATAGGTGGCAATCTCAGCCTTCATATTCGGCCACCAATACAGCTTTTTTAAATCTTGATACATCTTGTTCGATCCAGGATGGATTGAGTATTTTGACTTATGCGACTCATGCATAATCATCTCCCTTAAGCTACCATGACAAGGTATCTAACTTCTCCCATTCAAACATAATGTTCCGTCCATACAGGACTCTAGCTTCTTAATTATTCCACCTAAATCCTCAGTTCCATAATTTCTCTCCTTTCTTGCCTTATTTTGAGCCTTCAGAATTTCCACAGGAAGATTCAAACCAACTGTCATAACCAAAGCTCGAACTCGTAGTGGCTTGATCCGTTCCTTTTGGATCAAGGCATCTGCCACCACGTTCGCCTTTCCCGAATGATAATGAATTTCACAATCGTAATCACTCAACAACTCTAACCATCTACGTTGTCTCATGTTTAAATCTTTCTGATCTAGAATATGTTGCAAACTCTTATGATCAGTGAACACAACGCACTCTGTGCCGTACAAATAATGTCTCCACATCTTGAGAGCAAACACCATAGCTCCCAAATCCAAATCATGTGTCGTGTAGTTCTTCTCGTGGATCTTGAGTTGGCGGGATGTATAAGCTATGACTCTCTCCTTCTGCATCAACACCGCGCCCAACCCTTTGTGAGAAGCATCACAATAAACCACGAAGTTTTCACTTCCTTCAGGCATTGCCAAAATTAGTGGAATATACAACTTCTGCTTTAATGTCTGAAATGCAGCCTCTTCCTTTTCACCCTAATCAAATTTCACGCTCTTCTGAGTCAATTGGTCATGGTTTTAGCAATCTCTGAAAAAGCCCAACAATAAACCGTTCGTAATAACTCGCAAGACCTAAAAGAATTGACGAAACACTATCGGAGTCTTGGGGCTACGCTAAATCCAAATGATGCTATCTTAAGTCGGGTTCCACATGAATCCACGCATCTTGCAAATTTGGCGTACAATCATCTTTTAAGTAACGCCCCAGAATTTTGCTTAAGTAATGTCCTTCCTGTGCCACTTGTTCCTTGAGTAGATCTAAAAAACACGATAACAAATTTATCCAAGAATGGTTTGCACACCCGATTCATGAAATCCATGAATACCGCCGGTGCATTTGTCAATCCAAAAGGCATTACTTGAAACTTGTAATGACCATAGCGTGTCCTAAACGCTGTCTTTAGAATATCCTCATCATGAACTCTGAGTTGGTGATAACTAAACCTCAAGTCAATCTTCAAGTAGACACTTGATCCTTGCAGCTGATCAAACAAGTTATCAATTATCGGGAGTGGGCATCGATTCTTAACAGTAATCTTGTTTAGTTCATGGTAATCGATACACATCCGAAAAGATCCATCTTTCTTTTTGACAAACAAGATCAGAGCTCCCCATGGTAAAGAACCTGGCCTTATAAATCATTTGTCAGAAAGTTCTTGTAGTTGCACAGATAGTTCTTACATTTTCGACGGAGCAAGTTTATAAGGGGCTCGTGCCACGGATGTAGCACCAGGGACTAAGTCAATTTGAAATTCAACTTGTCGCGCAGGTGGCAATCGAGGAAAGTATTTTGGAAAGACTTTCGGAAATTTCTGTATAATTGGCACGTCCTCCAGTTGCTTCTCCTTCGACTTAACTTCGTTTTCCTTCTTTGAAACTTGCGCCAGAAATACTTGACAACCTTTCTCCATATACTTCTGAGTCTTCGCACACGATATGATACTCAACGTCAAATTCTTCCCCTTAACACTCCTATCTCCTTGAACGATCAGACTTTCGTCTCCAAAAGGAATACATACTATCTTCTCATCATAGACGATCACCGCATGATAATTCGCCAGCCAATCCATACCGCTGATGACGTCAAAACTACCGAGCTCTACGGGCATTAAATCAATGTTGAACGGATGACCTAATAATCCTATGGTATAGATTCTAAGCACAGTATTTGTTTTGGCAATCCTTTCATCGGCTAATTCGATAGCATAACTAACATCTAAGGTATCAGGGGTTACATCAAGCAAGGTACTAAAAGTAGTCGACACGAAACTTTGATCGGCACCCGAATCAAATAATACAGAAGCATAACGGTTGTTAAGAAGAAATGTACCCGTAACAACGTTGGATCCCGGGTTTGCATCTCCTCCACTAATAACAAAAGCTTTCCCACTAGCTTCAGGAATAACAGGCTTGTTTCCATGGTTCTGATTCTTTAATTTGGGGAAATCCTTCTTGAAATTCCCTTGCCTTCCACATTTAAAACATGTGGCAATCCTTTGATTCACCACCGAGGCCCTTTGATTAACTACCGCGGGAACTGCAGGCTTACAATCCCTGGTCAAATGACCAATCTTTCCAAAACTTCTACACCTTACAGTACACGGCCCAACATGGTGTAACTTGCATTTGTTGCAAAGAGGGTGGGGTCCAGCATAAACCCTACCTTCATTACCACCAGCCGTATAGGCTTTGGCCACATTTAATCGTCCAACATTCTGCCACTTGAACGAGGGTTGTTATGCACGGTTGTCCCTTTGATTACTCTCAAACTTTCTTTTGTTCTCATCACTCCTAATTGCATAACCTTTCAACTTTTGGTCCATCAAACTGTTTGCTAATCAAATTGCATCCTGGAGTCTCGTTGGTTCAGCAGACATCACATTCCCTTGAATATTGTTAGGGAGACCTCTAACATACCTCTCAATTTGGTCTTCCTCTCCTGGAATCATTCTAGTACACAACAAAGTCAACTATTGAAATCTCTGAGTATAAGCAGCCAAATCATTGTTTTTTACAGTCAAGTTTCACAATTCAGTTTCCATTTTATGTATCTTGTTTCTTGGATAATACACTTCCGTCATCATCTTCATAAGATCTCTCCATGTTATAGCAAATGCAGCATCAACTCCAACTGCCCTTTTGTGTGAATTCCACCAAGTTAATGCACTATCTAGCAAAGTGCAAGTTGCATACTTAACTTGATACACTTTTGGACAATTGTTGATGTGGAACACTGTTTCCATCTTCTCAAACCATATTGTCAAACCTACAACTCCTTCAGTCCCTTTGAAGTTGAGCGGTTGACACTTCACAAAGTCTTGATAGGTACATACACGAGCAACTTGCATAGCACCTCTGCCATTCTCATTTGGATTTCAATTTCCATTGTTTCCTCTATCTCCATGGTTTCCATTCCCATTTCCACCATTTGTATTTCCAACATTTCCATTTTCACCATTTGTATTTCCACCATTTCCATTATTGCCGTCACTGCCATTTTGGCTTTGACTTTCGGCCTCAAGAGCATTAGCAGCACGAGTTTCCTCGTAGTTAGCCAATGCCTCAACCACTCGCTGAGCAATGAGCTCTTTGATTGCTTCAGGGTCATTCCGGAGCTTGTGATTGTCATGTCCTAAACATAAATACGTGTCTGGAGGCGTGACGTCATTGCATACATCACACAAGATCAAGTGAACGACCACTATATAGACGTTTGATAAAACATAACTCGTTGCTTTGGATAAATCAAAATAAGTCTTACAATATTTTTGACATAAATGAAATAGTTTTAGCGGAAGCTTAAGTAAAATGAAGCAGAATCATAACATGTTTTTAAGACAGCGAGTAATTAAGTTTAAAGATAAACATTCTTGAAAGACACCCAGCAATGTATGCAACATCAAATAGCACTTCAAGAACAATCCAGCTAAGCACCGAAGAAAACATGCTTAAAACAGTCAATATAAAGTTGGTGAATTCATAGGTTTGAATTGATGTAAGGTTGGACCACAATAATTTTAAATGTGATTTACTATTATAACAAATATAATATCACATGAAAAGTATTTACGTTGCGCTAAGCTCATGACACCGATGCTAAATAAGGAGATCCATATAATATGCAAGTGATGATCTTGCCTTACAGATGTCTAACCAAGACACCCCAAAGAGATTCCGACATGATATATATTCGTTCATTCATCGACACGGAAACAAGTAAGTGCTTGCTTACTCGGATATGGATAATTAGTCCCAAATAGATCTATTTATAACATTCACGCTTACTTAACCAATCCTATTGGTCATATGTAATTAACGGTACATGATGGTTTGGGCATGATAGTGGTCTAATCGCTACTTAGGCAACACGTAAACAAGAAATGATAACTGAAAACACTTGTGCCCAAAGTTTAAAACAAGCAATGTTTCTCACCCCAAGTTGTAAAACATGTATTCAAAACGAGTAAAAGTGGGGCTATGAACTCACCTTAGAGCGATGAGCAAATGATAATCACGTAAGAGAAAGATGATACACAATCCTAGCTGTCACCTAATGGAATGACGCGTCATAGGACTACGATATGATATACGAAACCAAAAGCGAAACGCTTATCAACAAGTAGGCCTTCATATGTGTTTGTGTCTTAGTTTGCTTAAGAAAACATGATCGAGTGAAAGTACAAGTTTACATTAAATCCTGACGTTTACTCAAAGTTTAGTATTTTAGAAGTTTCTATTTAGGAAAGTTCAACTTTTCAAGACAGTTAATAATGTCCCTTATATTTTGTTAAATCTATATTTCTGAAAATGCTTTATCAATACCTAAACGCCTAACTTTTACCTCCGCCTCGACGACTTATCTCAAAAGTTACTATTTTTAGAAGTCTACGTTTTTATAACATTCGGCATTCCATGATTATCTTTATGACGTTTCTAATGTTTCCAATCATTACATTAATGTTTCTATATGTTTCGCCAATGTTTTAAAACCTCGAAAATGTCCGAAAGTGTCCGAAAACCTCATTTAAATTTCCAAACAGCAAGCTTATTTATTATTTTTCTAAAAAGTATTCCAAATTTTATTTTGCCATATCTTGGCCGTTTTAAATTCACTTTTAGTGTTCGATATATGTAAACCTATCTATTCGAAACAAGCTTTCCAAAAACTACCTTTTCGACTAATGAAAACATTTTTAAGTCTCCTAAAACCTCAAAACAAAATCGGATCAGCAACCATACATTTCGCAAACGCTACCATAAATCCATCCAAACTTCATAATAGTGCCTATTCTAACCTAATCCCATTCACTACTAAACCATCCAACAAAACCACTCTTAATATAACCTAATCCCATCATCACTATTGTTGCAACCCACAAACAACTCATACTCACAACCAAAACCTCTTGTAAATCAAAGAATCATAAAACAATACTAGTTTATGTTTTAACTTGTTTATTTTCAAAAACCACAAACACATAAGCCTTAACCTTACATAAGAACCATAAAGAAATCACAAGAGATGGAATAGAACACTTACAAGAATAAGATGAGTCAAGAAACACACAAGATCTAACCCAAAATCCTTAGATCTATAAACCTCAAATAATCTTGCAAGAACCCTCTTGAAATATCAAAACCCTAACTCTTGAAATCTTTAGGAAACCTTGAAAATAAATGATCAAACCCTTGAAACACCCTTAGATATGATTAGAAAAGATCTTGGAATGGATGACTCTTGATAGAAATTAAAACTATGGAATGTGTATTTATGTGTGTGTGTTGTGCTGTGGCCAAGAGAGGAAAGAAAAGAGAGATGAGAGCTCTTGGTGGCTTGTAAGAAAAGAATGAAACCCTAGGTTGGAAATATGAAAGGTATATATAGGACAAGGTATGGTTAAGGGCTTAGCTAGGTTAACAAAAGTGTAAACCAAGGACCCTATGGTCCTTGTGGTTCGTCTGTTTAATGAGCCAGGGGGAAGACCAAGCTTGGACACTAGTTGGTAATTAATTCAAGATTCTATTTTTTGAAACATAGTAGAGTTGTGGTCCTACCCATGCAAGGTGACAAAGGAGTGTGTAATGATGTTGGTGCATGTGAAGTAAGAAAACAAAGATGTCAATATCCAACACATGCATGATCAATTTCAAAAGAAAGGGGAAAGATTCTACTTGATTTAATTAAGAGTGTACTTGTATGCGTGTGAATTGAGTAGGGGGGATGACAATGAAATTTTTTACTTACAAACTCAAGACAAACGATAACTAAAGTTTACACGAAAAGGTTACAGGTTTCCGGGGTTCCGTTTGATCAAAAACACAAAAAACGTAAATAATACGCTAAACCGTAGAAATAAGTATCAAAACTGAACGTAAACTACGAAACACTTAGAAAAGATAAAATAATGCGTATAATATCTAAAGTAATCAAAATCTAAAGCCGGAACGCGTCCGATGACGTTTTTCAGATTTATGCGGGATAACCTCTTGGTTTTAGCTTAAATTCAAACGTAACGGATAAAATTCAAAATAATGATTAGAATAGTTTAAAATATTGAACTGAAATTTACGGGGTGTGACATCCTTTCCCCGTTAGAAAAGCTTTGTCTTCAAAGCTTAAAATGTTGATTCAGACGTAGGTTTAGATTTAGGGAAGTGATGAGGGTACTTCTTCTTCATTTGGTCCTCGCATTCCCAAGTGAATTCAGGACCTCGCCTGGAATTCCAACGCACTAACAATCGGAATACGGCTTTCCTTTAATTTCTTTACTTAAGATCATGATCTCGACGGGTTCCTCAATAAAGTTTAACTTGTCATCAATATGAATTTCGTCCAACGATATAGCAAGTGGTTCATCAGCGTAACACTTCTTCAAATTAGAAACATGAAAAGTGCTATGAACATGACTTAATTGATATGGGAGTTCAAGTCTGTAAGCAACCGCTCCAACCTTAGCAAGTACCTTAAATGGTCCAATATAACGGGGTTCAACTTTTCCGTTTTGCGAAACGTCATCACCCCCTTTCCATGGTGACACTTTCATACATAAAAACAATACATGGGACATATCTCCAACCTGAACTATGTGCTTACGATTCTATCGCTAAACTCTTTTGCCTATCACGAGCGGCTTGAATACGCTTCTTGATATGAAATATTTTCTTAGTTGTTTCATGAACAATTTTCGGGCCAATGAGCTGAATGTCTCCAACCTCAACCCAACAAATGGGTGATCAACACTTGCGACCGTACAGAGCCTCAAATGGTGCAGCTTTAATACTAGTGTGATAACTGTTGTTGTAAGAAAACTCTACCAAAGGTAGGTGTTTATCCCAACCTTTCCCAAAATCAATCACATAAGCACGCAGCATGTCCTCCAAAGTTTGGATGGTCCTTTCACTTTGACCATCGGTTTGCTGATGATAGGCCATACTCATATCCAATTGAGTACCTAGCGCTTTGTTCAGCGATTACTAGAATTCAGATGTAAATCTACCATATCGATTAGAAATAATCAAAACTGGTACACCATGCTTTGAGACAACTTCCTTCAAGTATTGTCTCGTCAACTTCTCCATTGAGTCATTTTCCTTCATTGGTAAGAATGAGTGGATTGTGTGAGTCGGTCAATAATTACCCAAATTGTATCTTGACCAGTCGACGTCTTTAGCAACTTAGTAACAAACAGGAAATTACAGAAGAATTCCTATAAGATAATATAAAAATTAGGAAGATTTAGTTGTTTCTAATACTTATCCTTTGTAACCTAATATCTCGATTATATAATAGAGATGTATGTCGTATTTTTTTTATGGTGTCAAGATGAAAACACAGAAAAGTGTGTAGTGTGTCTAGCGTCAAGTCCTCTAAGTGGACGGCTAGAGAGAGTTTGTGTAGGTTTAGCCTCAAGGATCTTTGATTCCTTGTTATAGTTTAGATAACACGTCTAAGATTGATCATCTAAAATTGAGGGCTGAGTTAGGAACGTTTGGTTCTTAATGAAGAAACACCTTGTTGAATATCATTGTTCTTATGTTAATTCCGCTATACATATTCTATGTTTAATGTTATTGTTAATCCTAGATATAAGATCTAAACAATCTGAGCTTCAAACGATTCTTTAGTTTTCACAATTGGTATCAAAGCCTCGTGGCTCTTGATCTAGGATCTACAAGGTTTTTGAAGAAACCCTAAAACTTTAAATTTCAAAAAATTGTTTTGTGATAAAAGTTTTCTGGGGTTTTGAAGATAAATTGCTATAACAGTGTTTATAATCATCCTCTCTACCTGTTATGGGTATGCAATATGATTATAAATCATTGTTATGATTAAGGGTTCTGTGCATCAAATTATGTCTTCTTTTTCGTAAACTGTCAAAATCGATGAGGGTTTTATATCTTTTGGTTTTCTTTTGCCGCTACTAAGTCATGGTGAGACGAGTCGATTTTGATGTAGGGCATGGTTTTACAGTATTTGAGGTGGAATCTACGTCACTGAAATAGCAGCACGGTTGTGTTGACTTTGCTTGGATAAACAACAACTGGTCGATGAACGATACAAGTTTAGTGACAGAAAAAGTGATCGCTAAATGCTAAAAAGTGCAGTCTTTATACTTAAAAAAAGACGATTATCATTATATTGGTGTTCGTGCTTTTATGAACTGCGATTGCTGTGAAGATGATTCCATACGTTGTTCGATCAAGAAGTATGTTTCTGCTGCCATGGTTTGTGTATTAATACTGCTTGAATATATGAGTTAGTACTACTATCATTTGGTTAATACTGCTCATAGTTTCAAGTTAATACTGCTGTTACTACTGTTGACGTTAATTAGGTTTATGCTGCTCTAATGGAAACTTACTACTGCTCGTTGTGTTGTTACTACTGCCATTAGAGTTAGTGCTGCTCGAATATTTTTAATACTGCTCAGGCCATTTAGTTAATACTGCTACAATATTCATTAATATTGTTGCTCGAATAGTTTGTACTGCTAGAGTTAGCAATTAATAATGTTAGTTGTATGTTAGTACTGCTGGCTATGAGTTTGTACTGCCAGCTTTGACAATATCAGGACAGTAAATGGATAGAGGATCTCCGACAACACCACAAAAGGAAGCTGATACACTAAGGGTTTAGCAATTTTACTACGTGGACTTAAACCAAGGTTTGTGCTGTTTCCGTTATGTTTAATACTTCCAATAGAAGAGTTTTTTCCGTACTGATGGTTACTACTAAATTCGTTTAAGGGAAGCTAACAATGATTTGGTTAAAATGTGCATAAACGTATAAAAGGCTTGTAGTTCTTGGATTAATATTGGTTACAAAAAAGGAAGATTGTTTATCACTTATTTTATAGTTGAAGTGAGTTTTCACAGTTTTTTGTTTTATCATCATCTCAAATGGCTTACAACATATTGAGGTAACTTGTTCGTCTCAAAACGATGTGACGAAGACTGTAAATCTAGCAAAGTGTTGATCCTAACTTATGGTGCTCAATGCTCACATTTGTTATCACTTTGGTTTGGTGTCTCAAAGAAGATGAGGATTAATGTCAAGAGGTTGCGATCTACTTATATTTCACATATTTATTTATAAGTTTAGAGTCACGTGGATAGTACAAGATATAAGACACAAGTTTGAGTTATTCTACTTCAGCATCAAGTTCGTTATACTTAGTTTTCTTCATCAGTGATCATTACATAGAGCCTACATTCAAGAAATGGGTTTATGGATGCTTAATGTTTTAAAATGTATAACCATTTATATGCTACAACGAGGTGAAGGATTTACTACTGCTAAATTATTATACTACTGAGCTAGTTTAAGTTTCTACTAGCTCAATTTCATTTATCTTAAGTACTCATGGAGGGTAATTGAGTTGTTGGAAGCTTGATTAGAATTGGTGATAGTGGTTTATGGTTGATCGAAATCAAAGTTGCATACTTTAGTCCCCTATTTGATTATGACAAAAAGGGGAAGAAGATTTACAAAGAAGATGTGCAACTTACAGATCCTTGGTGGAATTGCATAGATCCTTATTCTTTCGTATATTTATTAGCTTCAGGGGAAGTTTGTGCTTATTTTGATTTTGTCATTATCAACTAGGGAAAGATTGTTGGGAATTATATTTAGTTGATAAGACAAAACATATGAAAGATGAAGGACTTAAAAGACAAAGGAGGAATTCTTCAAAAGATGAAAGATTACAGAAGATTATTATAAAAATTAGGAACATTTAGTTGTTTCCTAATACTTATCCTTTATAAACCTAATATCTCTAGTATATAAAGAGATATAGGTCGTATTGTTTTGTGGGTGTCAAGATGTAAAACACAGAAAAGTGTGTGTGTGTCTAGGCGTCAAGTCCTCTAAGTGGACACCTAGAATTTGTGTGTTTCAGCCTAAAGGATCTTTGATTCCTTGTTATAGTTTAGATAACACGTTTTAGAATTGATCATCTAGAATTGGGGCTGTTAGGAACGTTTGGTTATTAATAAAGAAACATCTTGTTGAATATGATTGTTCTTATGTTAATTCTGCTATACATATTCTATGTTCAATGTTATTGTTAATCATAGATATAAGATCTAAACAATCTCAGCTTAAACGATTCTTTAGTTTTAACACTAAGAAATGAGCAGATTTTATGAGTCGGTCAAAAATTACCCAAATTGTATCTTGACCAGTTTCATCGTCATTGGCAACTTTAGTAACGAAATCCATGGTAATTGATCTCCCACATCCATACTGGGATCACAGTTTGAACCAATAGACGCAGAAGGTTTTTGGTATTCATGAATACAGTGGTGGTGGTGTTCCTTTAGACCTTAGCACAGGTCAAACACTTACTGACATATGTGGCAATCTCAGCCTTTATATTCGGCCACCAATACTGTTGGGTTTGTGCTCATGTCATACGGATATTTATACGGCTAGGAATACGTGAGCCTACGGGGTCACACACGTTATACACATAGATATCATTCTATTGGTATATATAATAATATAAGTGTATATTTATTATATATGTATTAATACTCGATTATGTATATAATAATATAAATGTATATTTATTATGTATATTAATATTCTAACGATAGAATGCTAACGGTCGTTAATTAGTCCGTTTACTAATAATTAACTGTAAGGCTTTTTAATTAATGGGTAATTAAATGTAATTAACCATAAATATTAGAAAAGTCAAAAATTCAACACCAAGGGTGTAAATTGACTTAAGGGTGGCCGGTTAGAGAGAAGGAAAGAAGAGGGACTAAAAGTGTCAAGATTAGGTAGCTTTTTCCCAAAGCTATGTAACCCTAATCCTAACACTATAAATAGAGGACCCTAGACCTCATATTTTTCCTATTCCCTTCCTTCTTCTCTCTAGTAGTCCGAACCAAGTAAAAAACCCTTTTAGGGAATTTTTGTTCTATCTCTACTTGACCCGATTCTTGAAGTGGTTCGTGGAACTAGCATTCGGTGATATTGTTGACATGATGTGTATGAACACGTGGATCGTTCACGTAGCTTGTTGCTATACGTATGTATTAGGTTTTATATTTTATGGTTAATTATAATTCTTATATGAATTAGATCCACTGCGGTAGCTCGTTTAATATTCATGCAATATTAGGTTATTTATATAACAATTTCCAACAAATACAGCTTCTTTAAATCTTGATACATCTTGTCCGATTTAGGATGGATTGAGTATTTTGACTTATGCGACTCATGCATAATCAACTCCCTTAAGCTACCACGACAAGGTATCCAACTTCTCCCATTAAAACATAACGTTCCGTCCATACAGGACTCTAGCTTCTTAATTATTCCACCCAAATCCTCAGTTTCATTATTTTCCTCCTTTCTTGCCTCGTTTTGAGCCTTCAGAATTTCCACAGGAAGATTCAAACCAACTGTCATAACCAAAGCTCGAACTCATAGTGGCTTGATATGTTCTTATTGGCTCAAGGCATTTTCTACCACATTCGCATTTCCCTGATGATAACGAATTTCACAATCGTAATCACTCAACGACTCTAACCATCTACGTTGTCTCATGTTCAACTCTTTCTGATCTAGAATATATTGCAAACTGTTATGATCAGTGAACATAACGCACTTTGTGTCGTACAAATAATGTCTCTACATCTTGAGAGCAAACACCACAACTCCTAACTCCAAATCATGTGTCGTGTAGTTCTTCTCGTGGATCTTGAGTTGGCGGGATGCATAAGCTATGACTCTCTCCTTATGCATCAACACCGCGCCCAACCCTTTGTGAGAAGCATCACAATAAACCACGAAGTGTTCACTTCCTTCAAGTAATGCCAAAATTAGTGCACTACACAACTTCTGCTTTAATGTCTGAAATGCAGCCTCTTCCTTTTCACCCCAATCAAATTTCACGCTCTTCTGAGTTAATTTGGTCATAGGTTTAGCAATCTTCAAAAAGCCTTTAATAAACCTTCCATAATAACCAGCAAGACCTAAAAATTGACGAATCTCTGTCGGAATCTTGGGCGATGCCCAATCCCTAATTGATTCTATCTTAGCCAGGTCCACATGAATGCCCTCTCTATCAATCACATGATCGAGAAATTGTACCTTAGAGAGCCAACAATCAAACTTTAAAAACTTGGCGTACAATTCTTCCTTCTTAAGTAACTCTAGAATTTGATTAAGTTGTCCTTCATGTTCCACTTTGTTCCTTGAGTAGATCAAAATGTCATCGATGAACACGATAACAAATTTATCCAAGAATGTCTTGCACACTTGATTCATTAAATCCATGAATACTGCCGGTGCATTTTTCAATCCAAATGGCATTACCTGGAACTCGTAATGACCATAGTGTGTCCTAAACGCCGTCCTTGGAATATCCTCTTCACGAACTCTAAGTTGGTGATAACCAGACCTCAAGTCGATCTTCGAGTAAACAGTTGATCCTTGAAGCTGATCAAACAAATCATCGATTCTTGGGAGTGGTTATTGATTCTTTACTGTAAGCTTGTTCAGTTAACGGTAATCGATACACATCTGAAAAGATCCATCTTTCTTTTTGAAAAACAAGACCGGAGCTCCCCATGGTGAAGAACTTGGCCTTATAAATCCTTTGTCAGAAAGTTCTTGCAGTTGCGCAGACAGTTCTTGCATTTTTGACAGAGCAAGTCTATAAGGGGCTCGTGCCACAGGTGCAGCACTAGGGACTAAGTCAATTGGAAATTCAACTTATCGCGCAGGTGGCAATCCAGGCAAGTCTTCTGGAAATGTCTGTACTATTAGCACGTCCTCCAGTTGCTTTTCCTTCGACTTAACTTTGTTTTCCTTCTTTGTAACTTGCGGCAGAAATACTTGACAACCTTTTACCAAATACTTCTGAGTCTTCGCACACGATATGATACTCAACGTTGATTTCTTCCCCTTATCACTCCTATCTCCTTAAACGATTAGAATTTCATCTCCAAAAGGAATTCTTACTATCTTCTCGTCATAGATGATCACCGCATGATTATTCGCCAGCCAATCCTTACCGATGATGATGTCAAAACTATCAAGCTTTATGCGCATTAAATCACTGTTGAAAGGATGACCTAATAATCCTATGATACAGCCTCTGAGCACAGTGTTTGTTTCGGCAATCCTTTCATCGGCTAATTCGACAGCATAACTAACATCTAAGGTATCGAGGGTTACATCAAGCAAGGTACTAAAAGTAGTCGACATGAAACTTTGATCGACACCCGAATCAAATAATACATAAGCATAATGGTTGTTAAGTAGAAACGTAGCCGTGACAATGTTGGATCCCAGGTTTGCATCTCCTCCACCAATAGCATAAGATTTCCCTCTAGCTTCAGGATTAACAAGCTTGTTTCCATGGTTCTATTTCTTTAGTTTGGGGAAATCCTTCCTGAAATACCCTTGCCTTACACATTCAAAAAAATGTGGCAATCTTTGATTCACCACAATGGGCCCTCTGATTAACTGCCACGGGAAACTGTTAGGCTTACAATCCCTGGTCAAATAACAATCCTTTCACAACTTCTACACCTTACGTACACCAGCCTAACATGCAGTAACTTGCAATTGTTGCAAAGAGGGTGGGTGGTATGTGTTTAAATACACATACCTTTTACCTTTAAAAACGAGCTAAAATAACCAAAAACGGACTTAAAATGCCAAATATATGCTTGTTTGGCTAATTATGTTGTGCAGTGGAAACGGATATCTAAGGATAAAGAGACGAAAAACGAAGCCAAAACGATAAAACCGGACACGGAATGGAAAAGTGTGGTAATAAGACAAAGTCACAGATCAAAGCCCATAGTGTGACAGTAGTCAAACAAAAGTCAACCACCGACAAAATCCAAGTCAAAACCGGAAGCACAAGTGAAGGAAAAAATATGTTTAGGGACTAAAGTTGCCAAGTCCCTAACTTTATTTAATGAAGGATAATGGAAGACAATACTTGCAAGGGCTTGTAATCTGCCATTTCACCAAAGTATTAACCACAAGGGTTATTTCTGCCAATCCTCCAAAGATGTAACACAAAAGGACTTAACTTTGCAATATCAGTATAAACACCTTGGGGGGATTTTTTTGCCAAGTCCCCAAAACGTTTATAAACACTTGGACTAAAATTGCTAATGATTATATAACCATGAGGGACAATCTGTTGACAAACTCTCCAAAACTTCACCCCTGGTTTGAAACATGTACATCTCCCATCACTTTTCCGACAAACCACCAGACCCACACCTCTGTCACTCACACCTCCGCGAATATGTTCAAAACCGTCCAAAACCATCACCACCAGCAAACCCCACCCCAAATGGGCACTCGTTCCACCTTGGCAATCCCTAACTCAATCCATTGGACAAAAATTCTCAAGGGTTAAGATTTGAGTCCTTGGGCACCAAGATAAATGAATTGCCAGGATTGCTTTGTGTGTTTATAACACACATTAAAAACACAAACAGGTTTATGTGTCTACAAAGAAGCACACAAAGGAGAAGACAAAAGTGAAAAACCTTAGCTATTTTGCTTATATAATGCTTTTGTAAGCCATTATGGCTAAAAGAGTTAGTTTTTAGGAGTGTTCAGTGTAGTTTTAAAGCAGAGTTTTATTTTCTCTTTTTATGTTACTTGTACTTTCTTTTAGTCTAATGAAAATTTCAGGTTTTATCTTTCACATTGTGTTCTAAATTTTGATTTTTTAAACTTGTGTTTCTTTAAAAACATTAAGCTCTTAATATATAGCACCTTTATAATACTGTTTTCAATTTTATACTAGAATTTAAGAAAAATTCAAAAGGAAAAAAAAGAGTTACTGTTTGTTAAGTTATGGAGGAATGGCAAAAATGAAGGCTCATTGGGTGCTTAGTATAGCTTATTTATAAGTAATGTAAGGTTTTAGAGCTTAATTTAGGTATTCATAATTCATGTTTTGAGCAATGATCAAGGTATGCTTTCTTTTTAAATTTTTACTTAAAAATTACTGTAGCATTGCTTATTTTTAGTTATTTAATGACTTTTTGTGGCTTTATTTGTGTTTAGTGATGCTTAAAATGCCTTTTAGTTGCTCTTATTTCATTTAGCTTGCAATTGCTTAAAACTGACCTAGATTTGCTTAATTCTGTTGTTAAGCTTATTAGTTTTCAAGTGATTATCTGTTTTTGCTTTTCACTTTTTATTTTTTAAAAATTGCAATGCTTAGTAGTTATTTTTCATAATTTGAGCTTATTAAATCAGTTTTTATGAGTTTTAAAATCCGTTTTTTTAAATTGTAAAGGGGTGTTTGGGTTAAGCCCAAAATGGTCAAAATGGTGAGGGTATGGGGTTGGTGTCACTTGCTAACTTTGCTTAGTTATTAAGCTCTTTCCTGAGATCGTTTTTCAAAGTCTTTAGTTCCAAAAGGTGTTTTCAGTTTGCTAAGTTATTCCTTAAGTCTGTTGGCTTTAAAAGTGTTACTAGTGCTTATTTGTTGAAGCTTTGAGTAAATTAAGTTGTAGTGCTAATTTAGGTGTCATTTGTAGTGTGAAGAACTAAAATGTCAAAAGCCTTAGAAGTCCTTGAGATTGTTAAAATCTGCTCAACTTTTTTTTCAAGTTTTTTCAAAAGTCAAAATTACCTATTTCTTTTTGCAAATATCAGCAGCTTAAAGTGTGTTTAGAAGCTTAAAATTGGGGGGAGCATAAGATCTACCCTAAGCTATGCTAAATTCTGTCTTAACTTTACTTTTCATTTTGGTTTATTGACAGCTTTTTTTAAGCTGTCAAAATTAAAGACTCCTTGTTTTTTAGTTCATTTCCCATAGGTGCTAGAAATCCTTTTCAAGCCCACCTTTCTAGCTTATTTGTCCTTAAGACCTTAGTTCTTTTTAGCTTTTTAGATTGCCCTTAGGTCCCTTGATAAGCACTAGTAGCCTTATGTCTTAGTCCCCCCCTAGATTGCTTAATTTTAAAGCCAAAAGTTGCCATTTAATGTTTTGAACTCAGAATTAGGATTGTGGCTTATTTTAGTCTTTTCAGCGTTCCTGGCTGATTTTCTTTAGCTTATTTTAGTTGTACTTGATTATTTAGTAGTTCATAATGTTTGTGTGTTAAGTGGTGTTTGCTCATTTCCCACTTTCTTTGCTTAATTGTTCATAAAAGTCATTAAGAAAAGCCAATTTTTGCTTTAAGCTCAACATAAGCCACTGTAGAAACAAAAAGCTCTTTTTCCAGCTTATTTTTAGCTTTTCTCAAAAAGTTGTAGTTACAAAAATTGATAAGCTCAAGGTGTTTAATAAGTTTGTTTAAAAAGTTTTGTAAAAAAAAAGAAGGGAGATAAGAGGAAACCCGGGTGAGCAAGACTCGAACCCGGGTCTCAACCCTCATACACCCCTCTTTTATAACAAGCCTCTTACCGCTGTGCCCTTGGGACTTCTACGTTAGAAGCCCAAGTGGTTATTTATTTAACCTTGTTTTGTCCCTTAGGCTTATAAGCTCGTTTGAGCTTATTTTCGGCTTATTTATAAGCCGAATTTTGGGTTTCTTATTTTTCTTAGGTAGGTCGTAGGATAAAGTAATTTTAGTAATTTTTTCAGAATTTTTAAAAATAGTTTAGTATTTTTTATAATTTAATTTCGTTAAAAGTTTTAAAAATTCATAAAAAATACAAAAATTATCAAAAAAATATTTTTCTTTTTTAGAAAATTTTCTTTAGTCATAATTTACGTAGGAAAAATATAAAAACTTTCGTAGGGTTAATTTTTCAAACTTTTGATTTTTAAAGAACGGGTCTCGGGTACGGATCTTGACTTGACTCGTTTTTGGGTCAAACGACCTCCGTTTTCAGTCTAGTCTTTTTCATTCTTCATTATTAGTTCCCTAGAGTAGTTTAGAAGTAAAAATTTCTTTGTAGGGTTAATTTTGAAGATTTTAGGTTTTTGACCCCTTGTTCGGGATTCCTGCTCTCGTTTTTCAGCTTAATTTCATAATTTTTAGGTTTTTCTCAATCGTTTTTGTTTGTTATTGATTAACTTAGCTTTCTACTCTCTCAAATCATTAATCTCATTCAAACTCCAATTTTCCGACTGTATCGATTCTCCAGCACAGCCTCGTTGGGGATAAACGACCCGGGGATATTCTATACTACTCCTCGGTTTCATTGATTGTGTTTTTTAGAATATATATATTTTATTATATTATATATATAGTTTAAAATCTGTCAATCAACAGCTTATTTATAAGCTGCTTTAATTAAGTAAACTTAAAAAGTTAATTAGTTAAGAAAAAATCAAGAAAAAAATAATACACTCAGCTTTTATTTAACGGCTGAAGCCTGAAATGGATGGCTTTATGGAACACACTAGCTTGTTTTTGACAAGCTAGAGCTTGTAGATCAGCTTGTAAAAGCTTAAGTAGCCCTGTTTAAGCAAGGGTGTTGTAAGTCTTTCTTTCTCGACTTTTTCTTATTTACTGTAGATCTGCTTATTGTATTATTTTTGTTTATGTTTTATGTTTGTTACTGCGTTAGTGCTTATCTGTTTAGACTTTAGTTTTAAAATGATTTGTGTCTCTCTTAGTAGTATGGTAGTTGTTTTAGATAATATGTTAGATTGATTTACTTATTTAATGTATTATTGATGGAAATTGCGTTTAAGTGTTTTATCTTAGTTATTTGATAATTGTTTTTGGAAATTTAGATCAATATCAGTTGAAATATAAAAAAGAATTGACTTTTGATATTTTTTAAGGTGTTTGAACAAGCAGTACTAACCATAGTTAGTACTGTAGTGCTCTTTTGGGATTTTCAATAACATAGTATAACTCCAGGTTAGTACTGGTAGTTAATACTGCTAGTACTGTTAGTTTATTTTTGCTTATTAACTTATTGTTTATGCTTATTTAAGATTTGCTTAGCTTTTTAGAGTAGATTGAACCCAGTTTCGTTACTGTCTTTAGTAGAGCTTATTTAAGTTTATTCTCCTTCAAGTATTAAGCGGTTAGCGTTTTAGTTTTTTTTTAGCTTATTTGCCATTCTAGTTATTCTAGTTGACTTATTCTTATGTGAGTGCTTATTAGGGATAGTTACAATATCCTTGTTTTAGCTTATTATGCTTAGTTCTATTTCATTGTGTTTTATCAAAGCTAGCAGTTATATATCAAGCTAGCAAGTACTAAATCAAAGGTAGCTTGTACTAATCTATGCTAGCAGTTAGTACTCTAAGTAGTGAAATATGTGAGTTTTCTCTCGCTTAATATTTAGCTTAATTGCTTGTGAATTTGTTATTTAGGGTTAGTTTAGCTTATTAAATTTGTCTAGGTCTGTTCTAGCTTATTTACCTTGCTTATCTTTGTTTGCATATGTTATTAAGTTTAGGTGCCCAAACTTCGTCAGTTCATTTTCCATTAGTTATTTGAGCTCAAAATGCTTAACAGTTAGCATTTTTAATCACTCTGGGTTTTTTTTTTCTAATTTTTGATAATTTAGTTTTTATTTTAGCTCGCGTTTTTACATTTCCCGTCTATTTTAAGTTTATATCTTTATAGCTTTTCGTTGTTAGGTTTCTATTGCTTGTGCATTTAAATCAAACAAACTTTGTCATTCAAACATTAAGTATCATTGTCATTCGATTTTCCATTCAAGCCTCGTTAGGACTTAAGACCATAAATATTCTATATATTCGGTTTCCTTGATTTTATTGTTTTTGTGGTGTGGATTTTGATCCTTGTTAAATATTTATCTTAACTTTATATTATTTATATATAAAAAGAATAGATTTCGGGAACATTAACATACTTGATTCAAAAGAACTTTTATTATTTCAGATAAAATAAGATGAGATGATATTCTTCTTTGTTCTTGTTTGCTTGATCTTGAATCTTCAAAAGGTATGGTGTTTATGGTTTAGGAAAAGGTTGGAAAGGTTTAGAACTTTATAACGGAGAGGGATTGTGTGAGATGAGAGAAGTGTATGAAGAATGATTTGATTGATGGAATGATTGATGAAAATGTGTGAGAATTTTGGCTTTATTTATAGGCTGAATTTCGGGTAAAAGTGCGACGCACAAAATAAATTGTGCGACGCACTTGGTGTGTTAATGAGCAAGTTTTTATTGATTTCATTTAATTTTCGTAGCCAGATGGGAAGTGCGGCGCACAAAGTAATTTGTGCGGCGTACTTGAGGAGTTAATGCACTATTTTGACTGAGTCTTTAATTCTTTTGACTTTGAGGAGAAGTGAGGCGCATAATTGGTAAGTGCGGCGCACATTTGCACTTTTCAGCTTGAGACTTTATCTTCTTCTTGTATCTTGATCTTTGTATTATTTGAGCTCGGGATGTCTTCAATTGAACCTACAAGTATTTCATGCTATTAAGTATCAAAAGTTCACGAGAAATGATAAAATATATATAAATAACGCCACCGAAAACATGTATAATTTAGGCGTTATCACACCTCCGTCCAGGATTGGTGCTAACATGGCCAACAGACGTATACCATGTCAGAACTCTAGGTGGTCTCGGGTAAAGACACCTACATCTAGGCCAAAACTCGTAGAAATATGATACACTGTCGTAGCTTCGGTGTCATGATCTTAGTGCAATCGCAATTACTCTTTATATGGCGTTGTATGTGTTACATGTCATACACTTTAAATCTTGTGGTCCACACTACTCTTGTTGAACGTCACTAATTGCTAAATACTTTTCATTATACTGCGAGTGAGGCAGTAGTCACTAAAGACTTTTGGTTCTTGTAAATACTTTACTTAAACCTATGAACTCACCAACTTTATGTTGACATATTAAGCATGTATTTCTCAAGTCCGTAACTAGCATATTGCATAGCTAGCATTGAAGTTCATGGTAGAGTCTCCAGAAGGAGGTCGCATTGTATTGGATGATACTACATAAACACTTCTCGTTGAAGTTTACTAAAATGTATATTTTTCCTTTGATATAAAACCATAGGATTTTATGGTTGTAAACTTCAAGTATTTAAAATGAATCAACGAGGTATTTTTCAAAAGACTAATATAGAGGTCGTTCTTTATATCTTGCTTCTTTGTGTTATGTCGTAATACCCCCGGTTACCCTTCCGCTGCCATATTTTGGGGGTGTTACAGAAACTTCTTTTCTAAACCTAGCACAAACATACTTTCAACACACCAGCAAATGAAAGTATTCATTTGACCTTAATCCAGATTTACGTTGTTCCTAATCACGTAACGGGTTTTACTCCCTTAGTGGTCAAACTAAGTCAAAGGTCACTTTGCGTAAATGCATATTTCTCGTTACGGGATATGCTTTACTTGAGATGCAAAACACTTAGTTTGTTTGCATCAAGATGATTAGTGATCATAATCCATTGTTGATTATCATGGATTAAGTCTTAATGACTATTTTGGTTTGTGGGAATTGATGGTTAATTATGCTTTGATCCTTATTACCTTTTGTACACTTAAATGTTTTACAAACTCCCACATTCCTCTATATATTCCTCACACATCACCTACACCTCACTTCTCACTTAAACATTCCCTAATCATTTGTTAATCCCATTTCCCAACAAATGATTATTCTCACCTTCCAACACAATCCAAACATTCCTTCCTATTTTCCAAATCATTCCTTAATCATTTCCAAAGTCTTTTCTCTCCAAGCGGAAATATAGTTAATCACATCATCAATCCTTTGATTATCGCTATCTTCATCATCTTCTTCACAACTACAAACCTTAAACCTTCCTCACTTAAACCTTCCCCAATCTTATCCTCACATGTGACAACTCACATTCCCTTACACAATGTACCACCTTGTACTTGTTGTCTCCCACATTCCCCACATAGGCTCCTATATGTCATGTCACAACATTCTCTACCACACATTCCTTATTAATTCTCTTCTTCACTCCATCACTCACATGCACATTCATTTGAATTTCATATAACACCCACACACACTCAAAACTTCATCTATACTCCTCACTCACACACTCCTACAATTGAAATTCAAATCACACACACTTCACCAAACTTCCTTAACACACTTTGCCAACTTACCATTCTCAAAATTCAAATTTAAATTTGATCCTTAGGCTCCAAACCATCACATCACTTCCAACTCATATCCAACTCACCTTCTTATCCTAACATTCAAATTCAAATGAATTTGAGTTCTTAGGCTCCTTTCCTTTACATCACCCTATCCCATCTTGCCAAATCATGACAACTCACACACAACCCATAACTTACAATTTGAATTTGAATTTCAAATTCTCCCTCTTATAACATCCACACTTCCTCACCAAGCAAAGGAATATTCCTTTGGTATATTCTTTCTTTCCTAACTATGCCAATCACTCACTCAACCATGGTTAGTTTCTAACCAAGCCAATTACACAAGGAATACCCAAATATACTATTTGTCCAACGGTTCTTCTCTATCTCTTTAAAGTTGGACAACCATCCCAAAATCTTCTTTAAAACACTTCACAAACGTTTTTATCAAATGGCTATTTGAATTGGTTGACCTTAAGTGTAAGAATAATGGAAAAGTCAAAGTGTGAAGTACAATTGAGGGTTTAACAAGAACGGATATTTAAAACGTCAAAAACCTAAAAAACCAATGTCGAGTGTCTGGCGCGTTGGTCACGCGCTGACACGTGGGCGGCGCACCACACTCGAATTAGTTTTTACCAATTTAGGTTTTTGGCCTATAAATGCCCCTCTTTGGCTCTTGTATCCCTCGCCTTTTTTCGTTCTTTCTTTCCTCTCTTTTCTCTTCTCCTATCCTCTAAGTCTAACACCACTTGTGTTCTGATCTTCTTAATCTATCATTCTATTAAAGAACACATCTCCGCAAGAGAGACACTCAAGTACCTAATCCACACTTATGTGTTATTAGTAGAGAGTCTTCTTTCTCATACCCTTTCTATTAGAATTGAGTCTCTAGGTTAGGTTAGGACTTGATTAAAGCAAACAACTATCATTCAATTTGATTGTAAGGGAAGTCTTGTATCTTAGTGATCAAGCCTAGATCATTAGGTGATCTAGTTGGGGTTTTGGTATACTTCCAAGGGGAAATTCTTAGTAGTCCTAGTTGATCTTAGTGATCCTAGAAGAAATTCAAATCACGGGTTCTTAGGGGTGTATTCCAAGTTCAAAATATAGGGAGTAGCTCTTCTTAGTGAGCGTCGATCTTAGTGCATATTGGTGGAGCGAAGTTGTAATACGGTTTTGTTATAACCCAAGAATCACTTCACTTTCATGATATTATCAAGAAAATAAGATGAGATAAAAATGAAGAAAAGTAGAGAGAGGTTAGAGAGAGAAAGTAAAGAGAAGAAAAAGAGTGGTTGAATTCTTACAAATAAAAAACCTTACAAATGGTTTTGAAAATCACATCACGGGATGAGTGAATCACTTGAATCGTATTACTCACTGGTTTTACAATGAAGAATGAGCTTGTTCGAAATCCATGTGTCACGTTACTACTCATCAATGAATGTCTAGTTCTTACTTCAACTACAACCAGAATGGCAAAGGTTTGTGACACTTGTTAAGCAGAGTCAAGAGCTGAAGACCAGTCTCCTATTCACAATCTTTATGATCATTCCTAAGCAACACCAAGAATGAAGGTAATAGATAAGAGCTTTAAGACCTAGCACTAACTGCTAATCCACTTGCACTTGTTGCTCAACAACAACCAGTTTACCATCATCAAAACCATCCTACTCAAAACACTCAATATTCCTCCACCAGATCGCAACAGTCTACCAGAAACAGAGAAAAGGAAAAGGGGAAGTGAAAAGCAATTGTTTACCTCTTCTTGCACCTACTTAAGAATCTAGAACCTAAATGGTATCTGAAGATAAGGAAAAGTCAAAGGAGAAAGTAGATTGACAACTCGATGGCATTAATTTCTCTGTCTCTTTCAAGAAAATCTACAAACCTACCAACAACAACCTTCGAACTTCATCAAACACCAGTCGAGCTAATCAAGACAATTCTCCAAGAATCAACAGAGGAACTGGGTATGATAATCAGAGGGCAGTAAATGTTGCTGGGGCTAGGGAAAATGTAGGTACTCCGGTAGTGCCACAAGTCTAGGAATTCAAGTTTCTAATTTGCAAGGAAAATCGGCAAGTAATCAGGGAAATGTAAGGAAAACCGAACGAGTAAAGGATGCAGCTTACAACAAGAAAAGATGTTAGTTGTGTAAACAAGAGGAAGCTGGGTTCAGTTTGAAGCAGAACAAGCCGATTGGAAGGATTAACAGATGATGAGTCTGAAGAACAGGAATTGGAAGCAACATTAATGAACAGTTGGGGGGCCACAGATTCAAGAGTTAACTCCAATTCAGTTGACAATTCTGTACTAATCTTTGATGATGATCCAATGCATAAGGTGAAAACAAAACAATAAGACAACTATATATAGTTGTTTGCCATGGAACAAGAACATCCTGAGCAACTGAATCTAGTACTGACATATATCTGGCGGAACAAGGTAGACTCCAATATCACTATTGATTCATCGGAAATGTTATTATAAAGCATCAGGCAGACCAGAGATAGAAACTGATTAATCTGAACAATAACGTGATTGCTTGCTTCTTTAATTCAGAAACTAAATTGTGAAATTGTAACATCAAATACCGGAATAAAATTTATGAATCATCAAACATGGAGTTCTATATGATAACTTGAAAGGTGGAGAAATTCTAAGATTTCAAAACTAAGAATAAAAGTTTAGAATCATCAAATAACCATTTCCAAAAGCAAACAATGAACTGTCCAATACTAACAGTTGATGTTTAAAGACCTTAAGAAAGTTCCAAATCAGAAACTTGATAAGTAAATGAATTGTGAAATTAAGCGTCAAATGTGGAAATTTGATTGTGCAAAAGCTAAGGGGATTTATGTCATACAAAATCGATTTGAAAAATCATCCTAATGCATATACTCAAAAAATAAATGATTTAAATCAAACGATTTCGGATATGAAAAAGGAGCTTTGTGCACATCAAGAAACCATCTCCATAATGTCACAAGCAAAAGATGCTCAGATTAAGCTTTACAAAACTCGTGAAGACAAGTACATCTTGATAAAGTCATGCTTTAGAAAAACAAAGTCAAGTTTTGAAGATATTGTATATAAAACCGTCCCATCTGTTCAAACAAAGAATAATGCTTAATCTTAATTGTAAAACAATTTTTGCAAAAACCTAGTTTTCCTCAGAAAGGCTCAAAGAGCGAATCCACATCTGTAGATATAGGATGCTACCAATGATAATCATGTGTTAATGTTAGCCCCTGAATTCTACAAAATGATTCCGTCTTGATAAAGAACATCGATCAAAATTAATGATTTAAATCCGACCGTTTGATTATGAACAGTGAATAGATCTTTATGGTTTGTTCTTCCACAACGAGAAAAGTCCGGCAGAACAATACGATTTCCAAAAACATCAAGATGATCATATCATCTTCTAATAAGGATATTTTACCAAAGAGTCTTTTCTGTAAACAAACCAACCTTATCAAAAACGAATGGATAATCCATATCTTGGGATCAAAAGTGTAAAAGCTCTAAAGAACTTTATACACACGACATTAGAAAAAGCAAACATTGTCTGACACATTTTTTGACAGTAGTGGAAACCGATTGTCAAACAAAACAATTGCCAAAAGAACATATTTTGGTAACATCGATCCTTTCATTCAAAACACAATAGAAGGAAATTTTGGCCCCCAAATTAGCAAATTGAATGCGGACTTAGAACAATTATTACTTGGTTTTGAAGAGGAAATGGTATGCTGATTTGAGATACTTTACAGTCTCTTGAACAGAAGTAGACACCCTCAAATCTCACCTGAACCTCCAAAAAACACAGTTGTTTGAATGAAATCGACCGACTTTCAAGGAATATACCAATGCTGATCACATGAATGCAATACTTGGTATATACACTGATTTAGATGAATTCACTGATTTGCAATGTGATTACGGAGAAACCTTGGAAAAGTGTGAACGTCTTGAAAAAGAGCTTTCAAAGAGTAGAACAATGTCAAAGAGTTTTGAATCACTTCAGAAACATGCGATTAATCTTGAACTTGATTTACAACATTGTAAAGAAAAGATAAAACATGACCAATCTTTCAAAGAAAATCATGTCAGAATAAACTATTTCTTGAAAAGAACGTTGAACAGTAATATTTGAAATTCAAGACTTGAAAGCTCAATACAATACAAAGGAGATTGCAATAAATGAGTTTGAAGAAACTCATAGAAAAGATGAATAGGCAAAATCTGTGAAACAAATTTGCAAAATCATCGGTTATATTCGACACCCGAAACTTTAAAAGTCAAAGACATCCATTATTAGTAAACCAGCTATTTTTTCAGATTCTCCATGCAAAGAAAGATTTCTACAAAGTCAAAGCCAGTTACCACACACAATGTTCCTAATGATTTTTCAAACCAGTCACTGCACAGAATTTGCCTCAGGAAATGTTTTGCCATTTCAAGACACACAAAGGTGATTGCACCATGAATTATAAAGATGCACACAAAGCTAACAAACTAAACACCACAGTTGCATCAAGACCATTAGGAAACCTACCAAACTCGTGTCTTTCTCTACAAGTAATTCCCACTACCCATTGTTAGCCCGACCACGAGGAGCTTAAAGAGCAATCCACTAGAAAATAGATTCATGTCAAAATCAATAGTCAAGGGAAGAAGCAAGAAGTCAAAAAGACCACCGTAGGAATTTTAA
Source organism: Tanacetum coccineum (assembly GCA_026074375.1). Classification (NCBI taxonomy): domain Eukaryota; kingdom Viridiplantae; phylum Streptophyta; class Magnoliopsida; order Asterales; family Asteraceae; genus Tanacetum; species Tanacetum coccineum. The sequence continues at coordinate 26,296 of BQNB010059468.1, forward strand.
AGTTTTCTAATAATAAAAACGTCTGTAACTGCAGTGTCAATTACATTTTTGAATGCAATACCTTCGAATGTTAACTTTTGTCCTTGCACTGTGAAAAAAGTGTGCAGAATGAAAATCATGATTTGTAGTTCTACATTATATCAAATGGCGTGAATTCTTACTAGAAAACCAATGGCTTACCTATTAGTACTAGAAAACCCAAGCAAACTGTGAAACCAAATCTGTTTTTTTTTTTAATTTGGCCCCAACATCCAGTAAGATAACCGATGCAACAGACTCCACTGTCAAGAAATCCAGAAACACAACTAGGAAGTTATATGAGCCATAGTAGTAAAGACATGCAGTTGGTGGTATCCTAAGTATACTCCACACGGGTATAATTGGAAACCTAATGATCTCAAAAGGAAATAGTTAAACCAAACGTTAGTAGCCACTAGGTAATGCATCGAGCACTGCAAATATATAGGAACATAAGCTCCTAGGTGGTATCCACTGTAGTCCTAATACTCATTGTCTTCTAATTCTTTTGCATCTCGACGAGATAAATCTATTTATATCGTCGACTCTGGTTGCTCAAAACACATGACCATAAAACTCAAACTCTAACTAATTTTGTTGGAGAATTTTCTGGGAACGGTCAAGTTTGGAAATGATCCAAATAGCACCAATTCTTGGTATAAGATCTGTATCAAGGAACGATATACTATCAAAAGGGTATATTACGTTGAAGGGTCCTTAATATCAATTTATTCCCGTTGGTCAATTCTGTAATGCCGGATTTAGAAGTCTGCCTTTTCAGAAGTCCTACATGTTTATATCCTGATTTGAAGAGAAATGATCTTCCACAGGTTCTCGAGCACATATTTGTATTCCATTTCTCCTGCAAGACTCAACATCTCCCTAATCCCAATTTGCTTAAAGCTAAAGCAACATCGCTCAAGCATGGTTATGGCATCGTCGTCTATCTCATTTAAACTTCGACACCATCAACTTGCTTTCAAAGAATAATATTGTAAATGGCCTTCCAAAGCTGAAATTCTTTTTAGGAATTAGGGAAAGCAAAAAGAAAGTCTTTTCACACTAAGACTACCCCGAGCTCAAAAAGACGGTTACAACTTCTACCAGGTACTTATTTGTCCAAATGCTGTAGAAAAGCATATAATGGAAAGAGTATTTCTGTAATTGTTGATGACACACCCGATATACTTGGATCTACTTCTAGGAGGTCCAAAGACGAAACACCTGGAGTTCTCATTTGATTTCCTCACCACTTGTCTAAAAGAGGCACTTCATTGCTCAAGTATACAACATTTGAACTGACAAAGGCACAAAATTCTTAATAAAACTCTTCATGCATACTTTTCTCAAAAAGGGATTGAACACCAAACGTCCTGCTCGAACACCTGAACAAAACGGCGTTGTCGAAAGACGGAACCGTACACTTATTGAGGCTGCTCGAACAATGCTAAGCGCCGCTAAAGTACCTTTGTTCTTTTGGGCTGAAGCAATTGCGAACAGCATGTTTTACTCAAAACATCTCACTTGTAATCTCGACCATGAGAAAAACACCTTACATATCATCAATGCCCGAAAACCGTCAGTCAAGTTCTTTCACATCTTTGGTTCTCTTTGTTACATCGTTAGAGATGGTGAAAATCTTGATAAAATGAAGGAAAAAGGTGATGCATGCATTTTTGTTGGGTATTCTACTCATCAACAGGCTAACAAGGTATTTACCCAGAGAAACAAAAATAGATAAGTTGAAACAAATCGTGTTAACTTTGACGAATAGACCTCAAATGGCGTCAGATCACGTTAGTTCTGACCCCGGTCCACAATGTTCAACAATGGTACTTGAACAAGACAGTTTAAGTCCCGGTCCACAAAGTCAAGAAAATGTTCCTCAAGTTGCTGAGACAGTAACAACGTCAAATGAGCTGGAATTGCCTAGATAAGACTGATGTTTAGATGAATTAATAATGGAAAATCTCCCTGTTGTTCAAAGTCTTCCGCGTACATGTGCTGATAATCCTGATAAACTCCAACAACATAACACAAACTCACACCTCTACAACAACCGATGATGCAAGATCCACTTCCATTGAACATTCATTCAACACATCAAACTCCAACTCAAGTACCAACTGTCGCTGCACCTGAGAACATTAATCAAGCAGAAACCAATGCAGAAAATGCACAATTTGACGACGATGAATTTATCAACATCTTCAGTACACCGGTACAAGAACAAGGGGAGACATCATCTCGTCATGTTGATTCGTCAAACATGCATACTTTCTATCAACACCATCCTTCCGCACAACGTTGGACAAAAGATCATCCATTAGAACAAGTCATTGGAAATCCCTTCTCAAATCATTAGAACCTCGACGTCAGCTAGAAACAGATGGGCGATACATGTATGTTCGCACTCACCAGGAGTCGAACCGAACCAAAGAACATCAAGAAGCCATGGCTGATTCTGTCAATGGATAGAATCAATGTAGGAGTAACTTCATCTCAGTTTTATGAAATAATGTTTTTTGGATGGTGGGTGTGGGACGGGGTTAGTCGACATGGGGGGTGAGTCGCGAGCATTGCAAAAATGTCATTAACATAAAGTGTGCTCTATAAAAACCAACGTGTGAGGAGAATACAGTCATCCGGCTGGAAAGCGGCAGAGTGGTCTGCGTCTTGTAGAGTGCGATGCAGAGTGTGTGCGTGCGGAGAGCAGCGGAAATGGAGTGGAAGGAATTGATTTCAAAGAGTCATTTGCACCAGTTGCTCGGTTGGAAGCTGTACGATTGTTCATTGCGTATGCTGCACACAAATCATTTACAGTGTACCAAATGGACGTTAAAACAGCATTTCTTTACGTACCTCTATAGGAAGAAGTGTTTCCGTAAACCACCAGATGATTTGTTTACCCAAATCATCCCTGACAAAGTTTTACCGCTCAAGAAAGCATATATGGGGTCTCAAACAAGCACCAAGAGAGTGTGTATTGATGAACTACTCCACCTCCTGTATACCAAGGATCCTCAAAAGTTTCAATTGATCCAACTCTGTTTCATAACAAAACCATAGGAAGAACATATTTCTTGTGCAAATTTACGTTGATGACATAATTTTTGGTTTTACCAACCCAAAACTTTCTAAACTGATTTGGAAAACTAATGCACACAAGATTGCTACGTCTAATGGGGGAGCTGAAATTCATTTTAGTGAAATTCAGATACCACCAATCCCCTCGTGTGTATCTATTATAAACCAAGCTTAAGTAAGTCTCAACAAGAAAACTTAAAATGCATGGTATGACCTCATGTTATAGCATTTGGTACATTCAATGGCTAACAAAACACCTTGATGCTGTACTTGAGTGGTACTCCGGTCGACCAATAAAAAACGAAATATCGTAAGATGGACTGTATGCACTCATGTAACCTAACAGCAAGTAGACCATTATATTGTACATGCACTCAGTTATTGAGTTCGCAATCAAGCGAACCGACTGAGGAAACATCATCAACTGCGGTTAAACGGGATCTTTCGGTAACCGCATAAGACACCATGAACATGAGTTCTACAGGTATTCTTGATCGAAGGACACACGGATATTCGAAACATAACTGCTTTTTTTTTTTTTTTTTTATTCTTTTTTTTTATTTCCAGCATTCATAATCAATGCGCGCATGTCCGGTTCGTATTCCCAGTAAGAGCACATCTGGTGGCATAACAATTTTCCTAGGTGGTGATAAGTTAGTCAAATCCTGGTCATAACCAAAAAGCAGGACTGCACTCAATGTCTTCTAAGCAGAACCGAGTAAGTGTCTTTATATAACTGCGTGCTGCGCAACGACAAGTTTCGATGGATAGAACTCAAGCTGGCATCAGCAGATTATGGCTATAATACCACTTTGGTAAAATGATCCCATATGGTATAAGTGACACAAAAAGGCAGGGTTGACCATCCGCCCAACACTAGCAATTCCCCACCCCAGACCACGCAGATCCCCTTCCATACCAACAACGCACGACGAGCTACAACAGAAATAAACCACTTTTCAAAAAGGACACCCTTCAATCCCCTTCTGACAAATGAAAATGCCCAACAACAACAAAGAACTTCACATCCACCCCGAACTGATACAGAATCTGGCCATGGGACTCCAATGAGAACCACCCCCCTGGCAAAGAATCACCTTCCTCACATAACCACTCTTACCTTCAAGGGACCGTACCTCCTCCGCACTCGGCCTTTCCACTGACCCACAGTCTTAGAAATCCACCCCCACCCCACCCATTCTGAACAAGTGCCCAACCCCACAGCAATCCACCCCACCCCCCACCAAATGTTAAAAACCAAAAAATACATAACACACAAAAAAAAAAAACCCAACCACCCCCACAAAATCCTTCCCTCCCCACCCCCCGCCCCACACACCCCCCGCCCCCCCCCCACCACTCTCACCCCTCGCACTACAAACACCCCCCCCCACTCCCCCCCCCCCCCCCAGCACCCCCAACCTCCCCCAAACCCCCCCTACCCCCCCCCCGCTCCACCCCATTTACCCACAACGAACCCCACCACTTCACTCTAACCACTACAACAAACTTCAGCCCATTCTCATCAATTCTAACACCACTCCCCACACATAAACTACCCCAAAGCCAAGTAGAAGAAACCACGACCCGCGTGATGACCAATAAGAACGAAAAACCCACAGGGAAATACACTTACATACAAAAACTTTAAACTACACAAAGTCCACTATTACTTCTAAAAGAAATAACTCTACAAAAATATATTTTTCCTTCTAAGAAAATGACATTATCATTAACAAATTGTAAATCACAGTGCATAAACACGGGGGTGTCCTCTCATATAAAAACAGAGAAGTGTACCTTCCAGTCGCCAATTACTCACACTAGAAAGAACACATCCTATCAAGTTTTTATATAAAAAAAAAATCGTTGAATCACAATTTATATTCAAAAAAGAAACATTACAAAAAGTCACAAAAAAGATTGTCTACAATACACAATAGAGAAAAAAACCCAAAAAGACAAAGAGGAAAAAGAACCCCCTTTGATATAACCCCCCGACCACCCAACCCTCCACCCACACGTCAACCCAATCAAAACCCCTCCAATAATACACACGCCAGACAATTAACAACATAGCCACCCTAATATCCAAGCTGTGTGTGTGGCAAGCAAAAACCCCACACCCCTCCTAAATATTATCAAGTATACGGCATCCAACTCCCACGCACAGAACACAAAACATCCATATATCCCCCAACCCAACCAACTCAAAACACAGAAGCAAAAACCCCATGTTGCCACTTAAAGACCCACCAGAAAACCAACCAACCACAAACAATACACCCCACCCACCTCCTACCACGCCAATAACCCCACAACCTTCAACTACCCACCCTACAACCCCATATATAAATTATTAACAACCACCATAATCAAAGACCAAAGACCAGCGAAAATCCACACATCTATTACCACCCCTCCCGCACCCCTAACATATAAACAGAATGCACCACATCCGGGGAGCCTATCGGAATCCCTTAAATCTCATGCGATAAAAAAAAAAAACGTGGTATAAATTTTTTCCTTCCCCCTTCCTTTCCCTCTTTTTCCCTCCTGGCATTATGATTTACTTCCATGTCAAATATTTAAATCAATTGGTTATTATCAAATTACTCATTGATTTTATTAACAATAAAAATAATATTAATAATAAGGGAGAAAATTGTAATTAAAGATATGAATACACAATGTGGGATCTGATAAAAAAGACTTCTATAGTTGAGCACTCCATTCCCTGCCTTCATTGCTACACACTTTTTGAAAAATCTCCATCCCACGGAGCACAATTGTAGGGGGAAGTATTTGAAAATAACAAATCGTTCGAGAAATTGGTTTATATGGGTTCGAAGTTCGTATACAACCAACAACGCACAAAAATAGTAAACTTCCACGACAATCAGCAAGTCGCATTGAAAAATTCATCGTACAAAGGACCAAATAGAAGATCCAACTCTTGTTGTGATAGAACAGTTGTATCTGCTGAAGGAGAAACATTGTGTAGTTGTGGGTCAGGGTCAGAGTTGTCATAATCTCACGCCTTTTGTCGTTGGGGACCGAGGCCTGAAGTGTCATTAGCAACAGATGTCTCTGTCATCTCTTTGATCTCATCAAATCGGAGATGTATGGATTCAACTATCAATCTTGTTCTCTTGTTATAGACACGATATCCCTTTGACTGAGTGGAGTATCCCACCAAGATGCACGGATCCCCTTTTTCTTTCATTTATCTAAATTTTCACCATCTCTGGTTAGGTAACAAGTGCAACCAAAGATATAAAGGTGTTTAATTGAAGGTTTCCTGTCATTGATGATGTGATATGCCGTTTTCTCATGTGTCAGGATGATGATAGATCTGTTTTGAGTATAGCATGCGGTTGCAATTGCTTCGGCCCAAAAGAACAAAGGAAGTTTAAAAGCTGAAAGCATCGTTCGAGCAGCCTCAACTTGAGTACGGTTTCGTCTTTCGACAACGCCATTCTGTTCAGGTGTTCGAGGAGTAGAAGTCTGATGCTCAATTCCATCTTCTTTGAAGAATGCATGAAGTGTCTTGTTTTAGAACTCTGTGCCTCTGTCAGTTCGAACAGAAATTACTGGGGCTTGAAGATTTCTTTGGATCATCGTGAGAAAATCTTTTAAAACTTCTGGTGTTTCATCCTTGAAACGTAGAAATAGAGTCCACGTATATCTGGAGTAGTCGTCTACAATTACCAGAATATATTTCTTCCCATTTATGCTAGTAACCCGCATTGGACCACATAAGTCCATATGAAGCAAATTTAACCGTCCTTTTAAACTTGGAACAGTCTTTGTCTTGAATGAACTTCTTTTTTGCTTTACTCACTTCACAAGAAGAACATAGTTGATCCTTGACATATTTCAACTTTGAGACAGATTGGAGTTGATGAAGTCATTTCTTGAAGGGATATTGTATAGAGATCAGATCCACGGTTACCGGTGACTAAATCGTTTCCCTGAAGATCTCTAACGAAATACGTAGATTTCCGAAAAGCAACCTCCAAATCCGCATCATAAAATTGACCAACTGAGAAGAGATTGTGATTGAGGCCTTCGACGTAATAAACCCTGTTGATTGTGATATTTCCTTAAACCAAATATCTATAACCAAGAATTGGAGCAAATTGATCATTACCAAATGAACAGTACCCATATATTTTTCAACAAAATTGCACACCCTATTGATCGTGATATTTCCTTGAACCAAATATCCATAACCAAGAATTGGAGCAAATTGATCATTGCCAAAATGAACAGTACCCATATATTTTTTAACAAAATTACACAACAATGTTAGATTGCCCGTCATGTGATTTGTCATCCAGAGTCAACAATGAATAGGATGAGTTGAACAATCTGCAAGAGAAATAAGAATTATGGAAATAATTTAACAAGCAGCGTTAGATTGCCCGTCATGTACTTTGTGCATCCAAACTCAACAATGAATAGGATGAGTTGAACAATCTGTAAGAGAATTAGAGGACGATGTAATACTTTACAAATTGGATCCTAATATATTTGTGAGTTTCAAGACATTAGTTATCATAGATGCATTATCTATAGCAAAACTAACTCTCTTTTTCACATTTTCATTCCTAACTTTAGGCACCCATTTTGTTTTTGTCTTAGGAACCCATTTATATCCTGATAGGCATTGTTGTTATATCCATCATTTCCATAGCTTGACTTTTGGGTTTTCTAGTACTAATAGGCACTACTTTAGGCTTCTTAGTTCTAGCATCCACGTCATTCAAATATTTAGAAACACAAGCATCATGATTCGAATTAAACACACATTTTCCACAAGTAGCACAAACAACATTAACATTCGATGTTCTGGATTTTAAACTATCATTACACGCAGTTACAGACTTTGTTTTATTAGAAATACTAGAAATCCTAGGGTGGTCTTCTACTTCAGTCTTCTTATCCTTCACTTGACTATTGTTTGGCATGATCTTATCTTTCATTTGAGTGCTCCTAAGCTGTGGTCTGCTAACATTAGTTTTGTGAATTACTCCTATAGAGGTAGACACACGAGGATTAGTATTCCTGGAGGTCTGAGGCAACTGTGGTGCTCTAGTGTCAATTCGATACATGCCTGGTTTAATAAAATTTGTGTTTCTTACAGCTTGTCTTGCTGTTTGAGGCAAAATTTGTGTAGTGACTGGTTTTGATAAACTCTCTGACACATTAGTTTTGGGAACCGACTTTGTTTGTGAAAAGCTTTTCCTCCCAAGAGAGTCTGAAAAAGGAGTCGGTTTACCTAAAACTGATGGTTTTAGAATCCTTTGAGCATTTGGTTGTCGAACAACAGATGGTTTATCAAACTTAGTTTCCACAGACTTTCCTTTGCATTTCTCAATGAGTTTCTTTAACTCACTTATAGCAATGTTCTTGTCTTGCATTGAGCTTTCAAATCTTGTATTTCGAAATATTGTTCACGTTCTTTTTGAAATACATTTGACGCTTTTTCTTTGCAAACTGTGTCATTTTTCATTTGTTCTTGACATTGTTGTAAAGCCAGTTCAAGAGAAATCGAGTGTTTTTCTAATTTAGCAAAGCTTCGTAAAAGTTCAATATAATCTTCTTTACAAACAAATTCAGTTTGTTTCGAAAGCTTTTGTGCAAGACATTCATATTCTTTCACTTTATGAAGATATAAGCATTGCAATTCAGAGTGAGCATCTAAATCAGATAACGAATGCAAATAAGAACACATAATATCACTAGACGCACATTCTTGAAAAAGTATATCATACATGTTTGAAAATTCCGCTTTATCAGATTCAAGTTCGTCAATTTCATTTTCAAAGGATTCAACGTACTTTAAATCAGCATGCATTTCTTGCTTAAGTTCATGAACAAATGTGAAACTATCATTCTGTGTCTTTATGGCAATAGGCATCAAACATGTTTTTATTAGCACTTCCATATCAAGAGCAATTGGGGCACGAAAATGATTGTGAGAATGCTTTTCCCAAGCTTGATCAACAAGTTCTCTAAAGTGATTTATGTTATTTGTCATTACATTGTACGCTTGTCTACTTTTACTTACTGATTTTGAAACAGGTAAGAAACTGATGTTTTTGAAAATATTTGGTTTAAATTTCACAAAATATTTGAAAATTATCAGATTCTGAAACTTTGATGTAGCTTCAACCATCTTCTATATGTCATTAAAGTGCACAGCGGAATTTTATAGAAGAAGAAGTAAGAGCACACCAAATACCACTGCTACTTGTCATTAGGTCTTGGTGAATATTCATTCGGGGGTACATGAGAGAAATCAGCAACAACCCCCTGGAAGTTTACATGGTAACATCAAAATCAACTAAATCCCGAATGTACACATTTATATACTACTTCCCTCGGAGTTTGACCTGTAACATCAAAGTCAACTAAGTCCCGGATGTACACATTATTTTATTTTTCACCCCATGATGTTTTGCTAACACATCGAAGCATCAATGTCCGTGAACGTCTAATACTCGAGAATTTTTTGTCTAAAGCACAAAAAATAAATCCAAACGAACCATAATCACTTGACTTCAGAAACCGTAGTAAGGAGATGAAGCAAGAATCAAGAAAATCTTGGTATAATCAAGGTCTATGTATATGAATTGTCGTTGAAGAACTTTGAGAATTATTGCTTTAGACTGTAAGTACATTGTCTTTGAATAGCACAATAATATCTCTTGAGAATTGCAAGATTACATCTCGAACCTTAAACTCATTGGCTAACTTACCAACCACGTATTCTGTCGGCTATTGTTTGACCACTTGGTGAAGTAAACCCGATATACCAGAACTTGAAAAATGAAAGTACTGATCCCCCAAATTTGTTACTTAAGTTTAGCACAGGTTGTTGATTAAAGAATAGGTGCAAGATTAAATCTATAAGTACACTATACCTGCCATCAAAAGTATAAGAAGTACAACCAACTATGATGATTATCCACATCGACAATCAGCGTGTGACACAAAAACTGATATTACAATGTAACTACTTGACGTGATAGATATACAGACCCTGAGCACTATAATGTAACACCCAAACATCAGGAAATAACTAGATAACCAAGTCCTTAATCATAAGCTGTATACGATCAAGCAAGTCATCAAACGAATAGATTGGGTTTGAAGACAAAGGTAGAAAAGTAGAAGGAAGTCTCGATGATGAAATAAAGTAGACGCCTGTGAAACCCACTGGTATGTGTTTAATTACACATACCTTTTAACCTTTAAAAACGAGCTAAAATAACCAAAAACGGACTTAAAATGCCAAATATATGCTTGTTTTGCTAATTGTGTTGTGCAGGAACGGATATCTAAGAAAAGGACGAAAAACAAAGCCAAATCGACAAAACCGGACACGGAATGGAAAAGCAGGAAAAAGACAAAGTCCAGTCAAACAAAAAGCCTAAAAAAGTCAACAGAAAGTCAACCCCGACAAACCCGAAGCCAAAAAGTCAAGAAAAACAAGTTTAGGGACTAAACTTGTTAAATCCCTAAACTTGTCTTAAAAGAAGAAAAGAAGGAAACAAAGAGGAGGGTTAAAGCTGCCAATTTGGCAAAATTAAACCACAAGGGGCAAAGCTGCCAAAAGATAAGAGTTATAACACGCAAGGACTTGTGGTGCAATTGGCAATATAACCCTCAAGGGGTATTTTTGCCAAGTCCTCAAACTTTTAACACCACAAGGACGTGTGGTGCAACAACCCTTATAACCTTGAGGGACCAAAAGTGGCCATTACCCAAAACCTTTGCCTGTTATACCCAAACAAATTTTCCCGCCCCTTTTTCCCCCCAACACAAGTCACGGGTCTTCTCCCATTCTTTTACCCTGTGATTTATCACCACCACCATGGATAATCACTTCCCCCCTCCCCCA
>BQNB010059469.1:0-37312 GCA_026074375.1 Tanacetum coccineum
AAGGACTTGTTTCCAGTCATATGCCTAGAGCATCCACTGTCAAAAATCCCTTGATCCTGTAAAGTATATTGTGGATTACCCTACACTCAAAATAAGAGAATTAGTTTCTCTTGGGGACCCAAGCCATTACTGACTTGATTCTGCCTTGTAGATCAACATAGTCAAATCTTTTAAGCATATATGATCCACTGTCTTTGGAGATATGGTTAATAACATTTCCTGTTGGTCTCCAAATCCAGCATGCTAAGGACTTAATAGCATTTTCCCTATTTCCCTCAGTAGCACTAACTACTGCTTTTGGCCCAACAGTAGTTACATTATTAACCTTAGCAGTATTAATTTTTTTTATTGAAATTAATGTTTGTAACTGCTATTCTTTTGTTAATGGGCTTCTTTACTGGTGAATGTGCTTGAAAATAAGAGTAAGTTATGGGTAATGCATCATTCACTTTTGGTTTAGGGGCAGCAGTATTAACAGGCCTGGCAGTACTAATTGATACTGCTGCTCTTAGAGAGCTTTGCTTAGAAGCATTAGCTGGCACTTATCCTGACTTTGTTGTAACTATTGTTGGAGCAAAACTCCTTTTAGGATGTGGGCGAGTCAATTTATTTTGGTGGTTCACCCTCTGAGCATTGTTCCATACTGGTCTAATTTCTCTTTGACCAGTAACCCTTCCCTTATTATTCAACACTGGGTTTTCTACCATTTTATTGTTATGAAAATCACAGTTGTTAGGTCTTGTTTATCTTGAATCATACATAATCAACCATGGAAGCTTAGAGAGAATAGTAGAGGATGGCAAGTATTCAAATTTCAAATGTTATAAAATGGAGGGAAAAGGAAAAGTTTATTACAAGGCATCACCTTTTAATGATGATTAGAAGGGGTGTTTATAGGAGAAGGAAAGAGCCTTCCCTTCCTTTATTTTTCACTTCTAGTCCCTATTCTTTGGCAATTATTCTATTTCTTACTTTTAGCATAATATAAAAAAAAAAATACCTTAATTTTAACAAACATACTTTAAATTACTAATCAAAATAAAGACTAAGTAATACAAAATCACATAATCGAAACACTTCTATGACCTAACAATCTCCCCCTAAAGGGTCGTTTATTCTTGGCGTTCTCTGTCGTGAGTCCAAGTGGTCTTCCATTCAAATACATCTCCCCCATCTTCACATCTGTTTGCATACTTCAACTTACTTTAATCTCTTCTTCAAAACAACTTTAATACCCAACCTCATCAATTCATAAGTTCTCTTTGTACATAGCCATCCTTAACATCATAAATATACACTCTTTTAAACCTACAGTACTCTAATTAGTGTTGCATCAATAAACTTATAAATCTCTGAATGTCTCATCAACACCTTTTCTCTTTCTTGCATTCTTTATATAATGTCCATGGCACGCGCTCATTAGATGATGGAGAACATTTTGTGCTTTTTAACTTCCTGGGAAAGATGTCGCTGGTGCACTGAATTGAACTTTATGTTGATAACTTTCAATTCCAAGTTGAAAATCATGCACTCTTTCCCATATCACTAAACTTCTAATGAATACTGATAAAGACCATAGCAACCATATTTCTGCATAGTCAGGAACCTTGCTATTCATAATCAGCAAATACATGTCCTCAATATCATTCTTATGAATTCTGGTAAATCAGCTCGTAAAAAGCGACACAATGCACTCATAAGATCTTCTTGGCAACTATCGTCTGTGATAAACATTGTATTCATGAACCCAATTCCTAGACGATCTTGAGACTGAATGATCTTTGAATTTGAATAAACCTCTTCCTTTGGTTTTCCAGGCTCTTTCTGTTTCTTTATGTAGAAGATCTTCGCATGAGGATTCTTCCAATGTTCAACACCATATCGAGCATAAGGATTAAATTTCTTAACATACTTATTTACCCATCTGGAAGTTCGTTCTTCAATATCATCATCATTGAAGATAATTGCGGGAAACTTGTGAAGTGACAATACTATCTTCTCAGGCCCTAAACTTCCTTTCTTCAGATACAAAAGATCTTGATTTATTAGAGATAGTGCCGGAGCTTCAGGATCTCTTTGACAGCTTTGAACTAGAGGTGTGGTCTTTCGTGGATATGGAGAGACAAAAATTTCCTTTCTACTTTCCCAAACAATGTCACTTTTCAAGAAATTCTTCATCTGATCAATATGATATTGATGCTCATCTCCTGAAGTACATCTTTGTCTCAACATCTCATCAACCATTTTCTTTAACTTTGCTTCATCAATAGTCAGTGATACTTCTTCCATAATATCTTGTGACACTTGCTTCGTCGGTACTTCATCATCATCTAAAGCATAAGAATCAGTCCAAAAATCAAAATCATCTACTTGCTCTTGATTACCTGAAGTTGATGGACCTCGTTCCTCTTCATTGACTTGTCTAGATGATGACTCTCTAGACACATATGCTTCATACTCAGATGTCTTCTGTCGCTTTGCACTATTCTCCCCCTCGGGATGAGCATCATCATAAGGATCGTCCTAATCTCTTGGGCGAACGGCAGAAGGTCTACATGTAGTTTGTGATACCTGAAGATTCTCAAACTTCATCTGAAGTGCAAGCCATATTGCTATGTCTTGTTGCTGTAACTGAGGATCATTTTTCATGGAAAGATACAGTTGATATTGTTGTTCTTAAACAGATGGTGTTTGTGATTGAACTGGATGAACATGAAGAATATGTCCATACATATAACTTCTTACTGACGCAACAACTTGAGAAGGAATGTAATTGTCAATTGCTTTCTGAGCTTGTGAGGAGATTTCAGCCTGTATATTCCCACGCTCTTGTAAAATTTCTTTAGAAATCATTTGTTCCATCTCCTCTTTAGTCTTTTGTCTTTCCAGAATCAGCCCTTTCGTAACATACACTAGAACTTGATCTCTAACCTGCTTAGGAACTTGCTTTTTAACTTGCTCCTTAATATGCGTATCTACCATAGTGGGTAATGATTCGACCATTACTTCTTGGAGATGATTAGCAAGAGTATCAAATGAATTCCTTGACAGAAACCTTGTTTTCAGATGTTCAAACAAATATGTATAACGTCCCTGTAACTCCTAAAAGAAATTCTTGTATCGTTTGAAATGAGCAGGTATGGCTTTGAATAATGATAGAAGTCGGTTTGTTTTAGATAATTTGGTGCTAGGTACCGTCAATTCCCGGAGTTTCTCAGTATTCGAAGATATGAGATCATTATGAATCCTAGGAGATCTAATTGGTGTGGGGAATGGTGTACTCCTAGACTCCTCTACAATCTTCCCTTTCTCCCTTTGTTTTAGTTCATACACTTCATCAGTTATTTCTTCCTCCTCTTCATTAACATTGACAGGTATGACAACATTAGTAATTTCCACCTCTTCATCATTAGTTATCTCCACCTCCGGACTTTCCTTATCACTCCTGGGCTCTAACCTAGTACCAGGAATATTTGGTTCATCATTCCTAAGGGATAAACTATCATCAATAACATTCTCTGATCCTTTCATCATCTTTTCAATCTCTTCAGACGCCAAGTGCTTGTTGACCAGTTCCACATTTTCTCTAGCTTCTTGCTCTTCTCGACATTTATGCTCAACAAGACTTACTTGTAATGTGTCTTATAAGATCATCTCATCTGCTTTATCAACAGTTAGCACTAGAGCTAGTGGAGTTAGACGTGTAGATCTCCTTTCAGGAAGACGAAAACGAATCACAGTAGACCGTTTTGGAGCACTTGACTCTGCTGCATCCATTTTAGGGTTAGGTGACCTAGGGGCGCTAGGTGTCCTATGCGTTCCTTGGGTAGACTCAGTCGGTTGTGACTGAGTCAGAGGAACATCTAACCCAAACACCTCCGCATACATCCTATAATGCTCTGTATGCTTCATCTCTTCAGTGATCATCCAATCTGGAATTTGCATGCCTACTTTATCTTTGTATCTCCCTGAATTAAAGATATTTTTCATTATGTCACCATCTTGCAGATTGTGATACATGTCTCGAGCACGTCTTGAAATGTCAAGAAAACAAGTCATGTAATGACTAAAGATGATCTTTGTAAATCTTGGATAAGGAATCGAAGATGTTGGATGATGAAGAGAATAGTAAAGTCCTTCCCATAATAGCTCCGCATAATCCATATGAATATTATTGACAAAGCAATAAAGCATTTGCATTATTTGCAACGGCGGTTGATCCCATCCAGTGACACGTGTTGTCAAGCATTTGGAAAATATCTTGCATAACGTTTGCCATGGCTGTAGAAGACCAGTTGTCTTAAAACTTGATGATGTCTTCAGCTCCATTGTAAAGCCCAATTGTTGTTTATAGAATGGAACCATGTCTAAAAATGATGGTGGTGGCATAAAGCTATCATGATTGTTGTCATTTGCTTGTGGTAAGTGAAAGATTGTCCTGAATTCATCCAGTGTAAGAGAAAGCACTTTCTTGTCAAGCATAAATATGAGCCTATACTTTGATCCGTCTTCCTTTAAAGTATGCCAGAACAGTGCCATATAAATCCATGGTACAGAGGAAGAAACAGCAATACTGAATCGTAAAGGATGATTCTTGATGATATTCATCAGTATTTTGCTTTCAGGTGGACATTGCACTTGTTCAAAATCAACCTTCTTGTTGGTATCCATAAGATCATATCGTTTGTTTGGAGGACACAGTTCGTCTGGATGAACATCAGCTGCATGTTGTTGTTGTGCCATGATGATTACTGAATGAATAAAATTGAGAGGTTAGATAACAAATAATTCATTTGACATTTTTGTCTTTTTCCACTCTGTCTGTTTTATATGTTCTGGCAATTCTTTTTGAACATATTTTTGATCAGTTTCTTTCTCATGTGCTCGTTCTTGCTTTTTCTAGCACATGCCATACGCTTTATTCGAATTTTTCTTTTGATTTATCATTTTGTGTGTTCTGGCAATTCTTTTTCGAACACACTTTTGATTTGCTTTTTCGCGTATGGATTTAGCTCTCTCGTTCTGTTTTTAGAATATCCTCACCAGAAATTCTTTGTGGCATGATACTCTTTCAAAAATGATGAAGATGTCTCTTTTGATTTTGAATCAAGACTCTTTTGTGGAAAATGAAAGAGAAATCATACAACTTCTTAAAACTGTTTTTGTGAAAGAGTATCATTTTGACACCATAACAAATTTTGAGAACGTTTCCAGAAATCTTTTTGACAAAAACTTTCTTTATAATGATAATCATAGAATCACAAATCCACAATTGAATGGTCACTAAGTCACTCACTCATCATTCTGGTCATTGCAGAAAACGGTCGAAACCAGACATGACTTAGACCACTTAAACAATTGAGACTTGAATTTTCTGATTCAAGTTATAAAAACTTTTCCACTTTTACTTTTTGACATGAATCCTAATTAATGAAGACAAACACATCTAATTCAATAACTGAATGGTTACTAAGTCACTCACTCCTCATTCTGTTCATTGCAGAAAATGGTCGAAACCGAACAAGACTTAGACTACTTAAACAATTATGAATAGACATATTTGACCCATAGCTTAGAATTCATTAAAACGTGTTTCCGTTATACAGATTTAGTGTGTTCAAACCCCCATTCCCCTTCTGTTAAAGCATCGGGCGTGATTCACTTTTTCACCACATTATCAAATTAGCCAAGATGGTATTTAATCTTTTTAAAGCTAGTATTAACCAGGCTTACCTTAGGAAGTTCCCGAGGAGCCTTAATTTTGACAGGCAAATAAGCAGATTGGTCAGTAATAGGGTGTAAAGCTTGTTCATCAGACAGTTCTTGTTGTGGGACAAAACGTTTATCAAAATCTTCAGATAAGCGATTTAACTCAGCATAATTAATTGATTTAGTGTTAACTTTCTTTTCTAAGACTATTGGATCACTTTGTTTTAAAAGCATTTTGGATCGACTCTCTTCTTCAAGCATTAAAGTCTCTTCAGAATCAGCAATTAAAATCATATTGGTTTCCTTAGCAATAACATTACCGTCATAAAGCATTGGCCTAATCTGCTGAGCTTTCTTAAGATAGAAAGGATTTTGAAAACCAAGAGCTTGTTTCAGTTTGTTATCATAGAAAACTTGTGGTATCGTGAGCATCTGCACAGTTTGCACGGATTGACCCATTTTACAAACAATGTTGTCCAGTTCTTTAACTTTCTTTTCCAAAGCAATTTCTGTATCAATATTCTTAGCTTCCTTTTCCTTGGATTCGTTTTTGAAAACATTAAATGTTTTTGTTAACAATTCCTTTTCCTTTGATTGTTCAGAAAGAGTTTGTTTAAGATTGTTAATTTCTTTTTCAAAATCCGCAAACTGTGCATTTTTCTCCTGAATTATATCATCTATTATAAGCTTTTCTCGAGTACCTAAATCCACATTTTGTCTTTCTTCTAGCAATTTTACCCGTTCTTTGTATCTTTCAAGCTCAGCAGATAAGGATTCATTGGCAATTAGATTGTCATTATTGACCTTGTTACAGTTAGTTACTTGATTTGACAGTTGTTCAAACACAGATAATATCAAGGCATCTTGTTGTGCAGAAGAATTTGTATCCTGAACAGCTGCATTTTATGATTCAATCAGATACTGAGAGTACAGAATGATATTACTATCACTATGTATCTCATTCTATGGATGTTTCACAAAATGAGAAAGTTCAGAATATGACATCTCTTGCACACTTTGATTTAGCATATCATTATTAGTGTTGTCCAAGATTGTACCAATCGAGAGAACATACTGGATCCGTAACTAGACAAATTGGCCATAAGAACTACTTGGGCTGTAGAGATCTCATCACAGTCTGAATCATATGCATCCAAATCATCTGCTTGATAAGCTGCATTGTGTGTTATGGCCGACTGTGTAACTGGACCTTCTACAATACCAGCATCTGCCAAGAATTCCAATTCTTTCTCATTCAGAACTTTACCATTTCCTTTAGCTTCGACCAATAGAACTTTTTCCCTAAACCACGTAGCATCCCTTTTCCTCTTTAGATTTGGACACTGTCTTGCCATATGACCTTCCCTTTGGCAGTTAAAACACTTCACACCCTTTGTTGACCTGAATAATTCCCTCCTGTTCCCGAAGTATTAGTTCTTGTTCCTGATGTACCAGCAGCATAAGAATTTTTTCTTCCTTAAAGTGGTTGAACAGTCACCCGTCCATCATGAATAGTTGCTTGTTGCCTTGGTTTTGATGAATTTCTTAGCTGATTGTTAGTAGATGGGAAATGAGATGTGACGACAGTAGACAAAAATGACATCATTTTGTTAATGGCGATCCAATGGTCATCTCCTTGCTTAAACCATTAACTGCAATACCAAGTCTTTGAGAAATTTAGCAAGGTGTGTTTGTTGATTAACTGTGGAGCAGTATATTCAATTTGAGGAACAGATTGTGGTTGTGGACAAGCCTCTTGATGAACAATTGATGAGTAAGCATTTGGATACGGTGCTGATGGGTAAGTGATTGCATGTGGTGTGGATGGATACGTAGTTTAGTAATGTTATGTGGGATGATTTGATCCATATTGAGGAGACTGAGATGATGAAAACTGTTGTTGTTGTTGTTGAAACTGGCGATTGTTGTATAAAGACTGATCAATGTTGAAGTGAGATGGTTTTCTATAACAACTCATTATCACTTCCCATTTCTCCATACATGCATAACCCTTTCATATTACACCATTTCAAAATTTCTCTCCACCCTTCCCTTCTTCTTGGTTGCTGCTGAAAAAAGACTATCGACACACCATCATCATAAAAATTTCTCATTCTCATTTTTATCTTCTTAACAACATCATATGCCTCTTGCAAAGTTTTGGTGCAATTTCTGGAAGATTTGAGAGGTGTTTAGGCTTGTTTTCTCGGAGCGCAGCGTCACGAGCTCGGACGGAGAGCAGCGCATAGAGAGCGAGAAGCGAGAGCGCGAGAGTTGAGAGTGAGATAATTATTATTAGAAGAAGATTAGAGATGTTAATCTTGTGTTTCTTTGGTTCGAATTCAGCCAACACAAGAGAAGGGTGTTCTTGTTGATTCACTAGTCTTAATCTTCATTTTTGTAAGCCCTAATCTTTCTTTTATTTGTTCTACCTTTTTATTTCTTGTTTTCTTTAATTGTTAATCCATGAAAATGGATGTTTAAGTTCTGAGGAATATATATGTGCTCTTGTGCTTGAGCGCTGTTTTAGATTAGTATATGGCATGGGTTTAGGTCTTAGATAATTAAAATGATGTTTAAGGTTTTGAGTTGAAATAATGGGATCTGTTTGAAAACAGTACGGAAAAAATCGTGTTGATTTTCTATGAAAAAATTTGGCCTGGTGACTAGAATAAATTAATTGGCTGGAATATACATATCTTGTTGGCATATAGGATAGTTGGATTCCAAACAATTCCTTGGATGTGTGAGTTTATGGCCAAAATAACAAGAAGATAGGTCAAATCAGGACATGTGTTGGAATACAGAGTATAAAACTATAAATTTTTCCATAAAATAATAAATCTTTTTTTTGGGTCATGTAGTAGACATCATAAGGAAACCATTCCTTTGACCTCACCATCATTTGCTATCTTTGTTGGATTTATGGCCTTTTTAGTAAGGGTTAAAATGTTCTAACTTTCTGTTTTGGACTCAACCGGGGTAGAGGTCTTTTCACATAGTTCGAGACTTTGTAAATTATGAGATTACCTTTCTATGGAAACGAGACTAATATATTTCTCAGGGGTGTAAGCCTACATTTAGAAATTTGTGACGCTAGGGATATGAGTCGTGATAGTACAAGTCAAATTTCAGAACCTAGTTTTTACGTCTAGTCTAAAAATTATTAAATTAGTACGCCATATAAAAGTAAAAGTTAGAGCCGAAACTTGGATAGATGTTACATTTTTCTATAAGACCAGTCACGTTCAATTTGGGATTATAAAAAGAGTTGGGGAAGTTTCTAGTGGATGCCGATGGTTAGAGTCGTAAACACAACCTATGAACAGTGTTTAAATTTTAGTATTATTACTCTTTAACGTATTAAAGTCGTGTCACGTATTTTAGGAGGTTCCTAGGAGACTTCTCGTCATTCAAGACTTTGATATCTTCTGATCGAATTATGCTCTTACGATGAGTTCATAGCATCGCTTTCAACTCTTTTAAACTTGTATTTTTAACCCCGCGTAGGGAGATACATGCTTGTTGTATAAACTGAGCACACAGAAACTTTATGGTATGCTGACCCGAATATGAAGATTAATTGACATAAGTAGCTATTGCCAAAAGACCCTCATCATGAACTGTTATTACCTATAATGGGTTAAGCGCTAGTTCAAGTATATTAGAACTATTGGGTTTGACAGCCTGTCCGGGGGTATGAATAGAATCCTTTCGAGCCACCCAGTCAAACGGGCAATTCTGTATTTAGAAAAATAGGTATAAGGCATAATTACTAGTTATGGGCAACAAAGACAATTTAAATACAAGATATGCGTTAAACGTCAAGGCTTCGGTGTCATGAGCTTATTGCAATAGAAACTTGATTAATGGCTTGTCCGTACAACAAGTCAACTCGATTGAACAAAAACTTGTGTTTCTTTATTTATCTCTTACAAACTCACTTTCTTTTATTTTTTTTCTCCTTTATTTTTTTTTCCTGTTTATATGGATTCAGACTAACATTATTGTTGACTTTTTTAAGCTTGTTTTTATCTCTCTCTAGGTAATCAAGGGTGAAGGATGCTGTGTACGAGGAGTCTGCGCTAAAAGTTTTAAAGAACTTGTATTTTGTTCCATTTGATAAAACTAATTATCCATGTTTTGATAAAAATTATGTTATAAAAATTTGGTAACGGGGGGATTTGATGGGACGTATGTGATGAATCCGAAAACTGTCTTTAAATGGAACCCAATGTTTTTAAACGCCTCTTTTCGAGTCGTTTTCTATATCTTTGTGTAATTGTGCTATGAATTAACACCCAATGTTGTATATTCCGCTGCGTGAAATTTGGGGGTGTTAAAGATTGGTATCAAGAGCTACAGGTTATAGAGAACTAGGTCAAAAATTTTTTTACCTAAACTATAACCCTTTTTATGCGCGCTAAGACTCCTCGAAGCCCTTGTGTTATTCGCTAGTGATCATATTTATCTAATTTGAGTAATTTATGCACATTTTAGGTGCATTACTTTGATTATTTCATATAATAAATATATATTATATGTAATTGTATGTATGTACTGTATACTATATTATATATTATACTCTATATATATATGTCCACATAGACTCATATAACATCCTACGCTTTATATCAAGATATCGTATTGATATGCATTATGTCAGCTCGAGATAAGATCAGAAGAGATTTGTGCGTCGCTCAATATTCAGAATGAGTGAAATTGCCTTGTGAGTATGTAAAGACAATATTTATTTGTGACACATATTGTCATTAAACTGTGTAGATGTTATCGTTAGTATGCTAATGAGATCAACTTGTACAAGCTAGTTGTCATGCATTCAGCATTCGCCATGTTCTCTATCTGTCTGTTATAAATTAGTTACTAGATGCATGATATAATGTTAATTCTACTGCTCATCTACGATAGTGTACGCAAAAATTGCAGGATCATCATGGCCAACCTACCAAACAATAACGAGTTTGCGTTAGCTGCGGAGGCAGCACCAGACAACATGAACGGCTGGGTTGAAGAGGAAGACCCAGAGATGGAGGAAGAGGAGGAAGATCCGGAAGAAGATCCGGAAATGGAAGAAGAAGAAGAAGAGATGGAAGCTGATTGATGCATATGGGTCGGCCCAGAATGAGAGGTACTCTAGCCCTTATCAGGGAGGAGGAACCAACTTTACCCTTGTGCCAACTGCATCGACTTCTGGGGCTGAGGCTGAGGTTGAGGCGTGGGCTGTAATGTAGGACTACCCATACTATCACCTCCTGGCGCCTAGCAGAGAATCCTATATTACTGGAGAGAGTGTTACCTTCTGGTAATTGTGCAGATCTATGAGTCTAGCATCGTAGTATAGAGACTGGAGACTGGTATACTCAGGTTCGTGAGAAGGGATCGTCTCCTTTCATGTCTGTTGTACGGACTCTGGTCATACCCGAGGATCTCACTCAAGCATCTCACGCTGAGGAGCTGACTGAGGCCAACATCGCTGTATATCCGGGCGCGTTAGATATTGAGTGCGAAGCGTGTGCGATGTTGATTGCGCGGACCTCTACAGCTCCCTATCACGTAGTGTGTGCATTTCCGCTTGCGTCTGACACGCACGCGTATGGACGCGGCAGAGATGACCGCATACCTGAAGACTCCCGATGTAGACACCGCGGCGACAGATAGAGCACTCATCGCTCCCAGCGGAACACTCATGCGCACCCCATGCTCACATCATCTTCTGACCGTTGGTCTATTATCCGGTTGAGATCTCTCCTGCTACCAGCGGTCTATGGTATAAAGAGCCTCCCATATGCTCTACCTCGAGACTCTATTGGATCCTGTTTAATCACATGATCTAGAGATCAGTATGCTTGCTGCACGGATGCTGCCCACTGATCCTGCTAATTAATACTAATGATTCAGCACTACCAGAAGGGAGGACTTCACCACCTGAGCACAAAGGATCTCACATCATGATCTTAGTAGTTATTTTATAAACTAGAGCTCTTTTGTGTTGGACCACTAAACTGAATATCTTCAGTTAGTGAATTGATACCATTGTTGTAAACGATTGATATCATTTTAGGAAACAATGCACCTATGTATCAACTCTTTTGGTAATGTTGTGAGAATGGCTATCTTTTGATGCTTTCTACTCTTGAAAGGTGTTGTGTTTGTTGTTATATTGGTCTCACTTGTATATGATGCGATTATGTCATTATATAAATACTCATTGAGACTTTCTTTGTGTTGTGATAGAATCATGCCACCAAGACCAATGAACCAAGCTACCATCGAGCGACTCATCACTGAAAGGGTCACTGCTGCTGTGGAGGCAGAGCGACAAAGGCAGGGAAATGCAAGGGGACAAGGAAACAATGAAGCTGGGGGCCAAGGTGGGGCGCCAGCTGCTCGAGAATGTACCTTTTTGGGATTCATGAAATGCAACCCTACGGTCTTCCATGGACACGAGGGAGCTGTTGAGCTAAGTAGGTGGTTTGAGAAAACGGAGATGGTTTTTGGGATAAGTGAATGTACCGAAGCGAGAAAGGTCAAGTTTGCTGCTGCCACACTTCAAGGGCGTGCCTTGACGTGGTGGAATTCCCAGGTTGCGATGATGGGATTAGAAGCTGCCAATCAGATCGGTTGGACTGAAATGAGAAGGTTAATGACAGAGGAATTTTGTCCCGTTAAGGAAGTGCAACGAATGGAGCACGAACTGTAGAATTTGAAGGTCAAGGAGTTTGACATAACTGCTTACACCAAGCGCTTTCATGAGCTGGTACAACTATGTCCAGAAATGGTCCCGATTAAACGCAAGAAAATCATAAGCCTTCTATTGGATTAACTGACAACATAAAGGGTACAGTTATTGGATCCAAACCCACTAACCTGAATGAAGCTGTACGAATGGCACATGCCTTGATGGAACAAAAGGCTCAAGCTCGAATAGAAAGGATTGCCGAGGGCAATAAAAGGAAATGGGAAAGCTCACAAGGTGGTAACAAACGTAACAACAGAAACAACAATAGGGACAACACCCGCCATAACCAGCAGAACAATCAAAGGCAGGGTAATGCGCGAGCAATGACCACCGCCCCTGCTGAGCAAGGTGGGTATGCTGGAAACAAACCGCTTTGTAATGTTTTTTAAATCTCACTTATTTTAAAGCAAATAATACATATAAACCCCCCCCCCCCCCCCCCCCCCCCCCCCCCCCCCAAATATATATATATAAATATTTACCCCCCCCCCCCCCCCCCCCCCCCCAATTTTTACTAGCAACTGAGGAAGGCAGGCCTTTATGGCATGAGATTGTAGGGCAAAGCTATAGTACGGGTACTAATGGCGACCAACCGTGACGTGTTATGATTATGGAGAAAAGAGGCACACAAGGAACTATTGCCCGAAGAAAAAGGATCCACAAGGTGAGGAAGCTCGAGGTCGGGCTTACGTGATTAGAGATGCTGAGAAAATAGCAAGAGGGACTTAATGTGTTACGGGTAGGTTTACTCAACAATCATTTTTTGCACTGTAATAGTTGACTCGGGATTCTGACAAGAGCTTCGTGAACCCTAGTTATAGTCACTGATTGAATTTACTCTAGTTACACTTAGACATCTGTTACGAAGTGGAATTGGCCGATGGAAGGGTCGCTAGTACTAATACTATCCTAAGAGGGTGTACCCTGAAACTTATTAACCAATATTTAAAATTGACCTTATGCCCATTGAGCTGGGAACTTTTGACGTAGTTATTGGGATGGATTGGTTAGTTGATCAAGACGCCGTTATTGTGTGTGGCAAGAAGGTAGTGCATATTCCTGTCAAAAACAAGACACTGATAGTTGAGGGCGACCGTGGTACGTCCCGATTGAAGATAATATCCTGCATTAAGGCCAACAAATACATCGAAAGAGGACATCAATTGTTCGTGGCACATGTAACTGAGAAGGAACCAAAGGAGAAACATTTGAAAGATGTACCGGTGATTCGAGATTTCCCCAAGGTGTTTCCTGACGACTTACAGGGACTCCCGCCGCCTCGGCAAGTGGAATTTAAGATTGAACTTGTACCGGGTGCTGCACCTGTTGCACGAGCCCCATACCGATTGGCACCTTCCGAGATGAAGGAAGTAGCGGACCAATTACAAGAGTTGTTAGAAAAGGGATTTATTCGCCCGAGCTCGTCGCCATAGGGAGCTCTAGTGTTATTCGTAAAGAAAAAGGATGGAACTTTCCGAATGTGTATCGATTATCGCGAATTAAACAAGTTGACGATCAAAAATCGTTATCCTCTCCCGAGATGGTATGATTTTTATTCGATTAACTCATGGCTCAGGTGCTGTATTCGACAGATACGGACTTTGCGAACGGGGTATTATCAACTCCGTATTAGATAAGAAGACATCCCTATTACTGCCTTCAGAACTAGATACGGTCACTATGAATTCCAAGTGATGTCGTTCGGCTTAACCAATGCGTCTGCGGTGTTCATGGACCTAATGAATCGGGTGTGCAAACCGTACCTCGACAAGTTCGTGATTGTGTTTATCGATGATATACTTATTTACTCTAAGAACAAAGATGAACATAAGGAACACTTGAAGGCCATTATGGAACTACTGAAGAAAGAGAAATTATACGCGAAATTCTCGAAGTGTGATTTTTGGCTCGAATCTGTGCAATTTCTCGGTCATGTGATCGATAGTAAAGGCGTTCACGTTGATCCTGCAAAGATCGAGGCAATCAAGAACTGGGCTACGCCGACAACACCAACTGAGGTAAAGTCAATTTCTGGTTTTGTCTGGTTTTTACGGAGATTCATTGATGGTTTTCTTAATTTCCAAACCTCTTACCAAGCTAACCCAGAAAAATAAGAAGTATGAATGGAGCGAGGATGAAGAGGAAGCGTTCAAATTGCTTAAGCAGAAACTGTGTTGTGCACCGATATTGGCATTGCCCGAAGGATCAGAAGACTTCGTGGTGTATTGCGATGCATCACTTAAAGGCTTTGGAGCTGTTTTGATGCAAGAGAATATTGGTTGATAGGCAGATGCATTCCGACAATTGAGAACTCACGAGAGAACTACAAGACCCATGAACTTAGAACTGGGGGCCGTGGTTTTTGCACTTAGGTTGTGGAGACATTATCTGTATGGGACGAAGTTGTGTAGTCTATACGGATCATAAGAGCCTTCAATACATCCCGATCAGAAAGAGCTAAATATGAGACGGCGCGGTGATCGAAACTCTTTGGAGTGATTACGATTGCGAGATCCGTTATCATCCGGGCAAGGAAAACGTAGTGGCTGATGCTTTGAGTCGAAAGGAAAAGGAACCAATAAGGGTTAGAGCATTGGTAATGATAGTACACTCAAATCTACCTGATCAAATCCGTAACGCGCAATTAGAAGCAATGAAAAAGAAGAATGTGAAGGCAGAAAATTTAGGAAGATTGATCAAGTAGATATGTTAGCCTCAAAATATTGAGTCGAACAAGGTAGTTCGTTAATTATATTAGGTCTCGGTCACTTAATTAATTATAGTTGTAATAGGCTAGAGGTGTAAAACGGTTGAAATGTATGCTAATATTTGTATGTGTATCGGCTTAAAGCCAAGTCAATCCCGAGCCCGGCCCAAGTAAAAGACCACAGCCCATGTAGTTGTGTAGGGTTATATACCATTTTACTTCATGGAAAATGGTGTTGATTTCATTTCATTTTTCACATTTTGCTGAATTTCAACCAACCTTTTTTCTCTCTACATTTCTCTCTTAACTTCTCTCTACAATTCTTTCCAATTTTATCTCATATTATTTTCTTGTTTCAATATGAAGTGATGGTTGATTGGTTCCGACATTTGGTATCAGTCGCCTCGGGTGGGTTTAGTGATTTGTTGTGGTAATGTTTTTTTAAGCTTATTCGGCTAATTTGTTTTTGTTTTCATTTCGTGATAATATTTTCTCGTTATTAGGGTGCGTTTGTTATTGTTTGAAACAAATAAAAACCTTTTGTTGTGATATGGGTCAACAAAAAAAACGTGACTGATTTGTTTTTTTTCTTTTTTCAATTGAGTTGTTGTTGCTTTTAAGGTAACAATACATATTGTTGTGTTTCACCATCTTTCTCATTAACAAGTAGGGTGCGTTTTGTTCTTGTAATTTTTTTCTTTTTTTCAAAGACCACCGAACGAGTTTTCATCGATTGAAAACCGAAGTGTTAACTTTTCATCATGGACGTTCTAGTCAAAACTCTTCATCAACGACGAGTTACGTTGTGAAAGAAAAAAACCGACGATTGACCATAATAGAGCCGAACGAGTGAAACAACTCAAGAACTGAACGAGTGACATCTTAAAAACAAAGAGAACATATACGTGCACACAAGGTGTTTGATATAATGCCTCAACCGAACTAGTCACGTTTCTTCAAGGAAGAGCCGAACAAGCTACAATAACAAAGAACCGAACGAGTACCCTGCCACTAGAACCGAACGAGTAAAAAATTCAAAGACCATCGATCGAGCTCTCAACATTTGTCAACCGAACGAGTTAGAAACTTCTTGAACCGAACGAGTAGAACACGACTAGAACCGAACGAGTAACAATCTAAAGGACCGAACGAATTTTTTTTTATGTGAACCGAACGAGTTTTTTTTTTAGTTGAGCCGAACTAGTCAAGTTTAAAGCACAACCAATCTAGTCATATTACAAAGAACCGAACCAATCCAAAGTCTAGAGCAAACCGAACTAATACACACAAGAACAAAATCTTCACGTTTTAACAAATTTTCGGTTTTCGGTTTCGAGTGACGGTG
This sequence comes from Tanacetum coccineum, assembly GCA_026074375.1. NCBI lineage: Eukaryota > Viridiplantae > Streptophyta > Magnoliopsida > Asterales > Asteraceae > Tanacetum > Tanacetum coccineum. Next base: position 16,522 of record BQNB010059469.1, read on the forward strand.
CTCTATGGGACTTAAGACTTATATCATCGTGTTCGTGTCGTCGTTTCGATCATCGTGGTATATTCACTTCTCACCGACGATAACCGAGCAAGTTTAAAAGATCAAAAAAATTCAATCGGTACATTTCATTTTTTTTGAAACACGAATGAGATAATTTTTGGTGGGAAATGTTGCATTAATTACCAAGTTTCACAAATTAACACATGCAGCCCTTGTGTTTCAAGACCAATTTCACCATTAGTCCTTGTTGCATAATTAATACTCTTTGTTGCATAATTAATTTTTTTTCTTTCATCAAAATCTTTCACCGTTTGTCCTTTTAAGTTCACGAATCAATTACAAAAGTTCAAGTTCTTCAACGACAACAACGTTTTCACCAACAACAATTCTATTTTCACGGTTTTTCTTGATTTAGTAAAATCCCGCGAAATACACTTGTATTTTCTCGGTTTAGTCAAGACTTGTAAAATCCCGTAAAATAGTTTTCCACAACAACAACAATCACTTTACCTGCTTAAGATCCTACAAATCATTTTTCACTTCATAATTCTTAAATCTTTCATCATGACAACTCCAATTGTAACTTCCACAACCAACAGTCAAATGCATAACAACATAATGGCAGCAGGTTCAAGGGATCGTCCACCAATGCTTGCAACAGGACGATATGCACAATGGCGATCACGTTTCTTAAGATATATTGATACAAGACCAAAAGGTTATGCCTTGAGGAAATGCATTTTGAAAGGTCCATACCAACCAACTACTGTCACAATCCCAGCTGTTCCTACAACAGAGAATTCTCTAGAAGTCCTAGAACGAACAACAGTTGAGACAGTCTCAACTATGTCACCTGAAAACAAAGATCATTATGAATCAGAAAAGGGAGCGATTCAATTGATATTGACTGGAATTTAGGATGAAATATACTTAACTGTTGATGCATGCAAGACAACTCATGAAATGTGGGAAGCTATCAAAAGGCTACAACAAGGTGAATCCCTCAACATTCAAGATGTCAAGACAAACTTATTTTGGGAATTTGGAAAATTCACCTCTCACAATGGAGAAACAATTGAGTCATATTACACAAGGTTTTACAAGCTGATGAATGAGATGATCAGAAACAATTTGACAGTTGATAAAATGCAAGTCAATGTTCAATTTCTTTAACAACTTCAACCAAAATTGTCAAAATTTGTAACAATTGTCAAGCAACAACACAAATTGGATGAAGTTTCATATCACAAGTTCTTTAACATTCTAAAACAATATCAAAAGGAAGTTAATGAACTCCGTGCTGAAAGAATAGCCAAAATGCTAAACCATTAGCACTTGTTCTACTAACTGCTCAAAACAAGAACACATCAAGACTTTTTTATTAATCAAACATCAAAGTCTCACAAATCATATGCACCACACACAAAAGCCTCACTCCAACAATATTCACATGCGCAACAACAAGACAAAACGCAAAGAGATAGCCAAACCAATCATACCTTCATCTGAGTCAGCTTCTGATGAAGATATTGATCCAGAACAAGCTCATAAGGATAAGGAAATGCAAAAAAATTTGGCTCTCATTGCAAAGTACTTCAAGAAACTCTACAAACCTACCAACAACAACCTCAGAACTTCCTCAAACACCAGAAACAAAAATGTAAATACTACTCCAAGGTATAAAATGACAATCAAATGGGAACAGAGGGCAGTGAATGTTGCTGTGCTAGGGCACAACTGTAGGTTCCAAGTAGTGCAGCAGTCGGGGATACAGTGGTTATCAACTACAAGGAAATTTGGTCACTTTCTAAGAAATTGCAGGAAAGCAAAACGGTTAAAAGACCCTATACCACGTATCATAAGGAAAAGATGCTGCTGTGTAAACAAGCTGAGAAAGGTGTTCAACTACAAGCAGAGCAATCTGACTAGCTAGCAGACATAGATGAAGAGATTGATGAACACGAGTTGGAAGCACATTACAGCTATATGGCAAAGATCCAGGAGGTTCTTAATGTAGACTCAAGCACTGATTCTGAGCCATTGGAACAGGTACAATACGATACTAGATATAATGTGTTTGCCAATGAAATACAACATTCTGAGCAATCTGAATCCATTAGTAACACATGTGTAGTGGAAACGGGTGATAGTAATGACATTCCTGATTCACCGAATATGTGTGATAATGATATTCAAAATGACCAAAATGCTATAGAATGTGATAATGAGCGTGTTACGCTTGCCAATTTAATTGCAAATTTAAAACTTAATGTCGATGAATACACAGAATTCCAAAGCAATTAAAAGAAAGCAAACGCCAATCATTGACTCAAGATTAGAAAGGTCAATCTACTCTTGCAGAGACTAAGAACCTAGAGGAGTCTAATAGTATTCGGGATAGTTTTGTTTAATTTCACTTCAAAATAAACAGACATGAGTTTTGAGAGGTACAAACAAGGCCTTTAAAGACCATAAACAGTTGATTATGACAAACTTGAACGAAAGTTAAATGAAACTCTAGGACTATTAGCTCAAAAGGACATTGACATAAAAGAAGGTTTAAAACTTAAAGCCTATGAATTTTTAGTTATGATTACCCCCCCCCCAAAAAGAAAGAAACACCGATGAGTTAGTCAAACAGAGTCTTTATAACTAAGTCACATTACGAAGTCTTGTCAAAGAGAAAACAAAGGTCATAATGAATTTGAAACTTAAGGAAGAAGAAGATATTGACAAAATGATTTCAATAGAAAACCAATAACCCAAATGCCCTACATTTAATGGAAGACCTACCTTTGCTAATCTAATGTACCTCAAAAGGGCTCAATATGAGAAACCAAGTTTTATGAGATCCCACAATGACCAATCTGATCCTAGCAAAACAGACACGACCCTGAGAGGAATAGAAGAATTCTGACTCTTGAAGAAGAGAGTCGATCAAAATTGAATAAAGACTTAGTGAAACCTTTTGACTACACAAAGTTTAATATAGTACTTTATGAAAATTTTAAACCCTCGACCCAGGAATATCAAATACAGTTGGCACATGCAAATGAAATAAGGAAGAAAATGTTGGGGAAAATCATTTTTGAAACCTAAAACCAAAATATTTTAAAAAACATAGCATTTCATACCTGTGTCCAAACCAAATAAGCAAAAGTAGACAAAGCATAATGTCATAGACAAAAAACATAAATCATCTTAGAGAACTATGTCGATCAAGCTGGGTGAAACATTCTAAAAGATCCATTTTTCGAGCACCAACTGCTAAAGATATGGAAATCCTGATTAAGACATGTTTGATGCCCCTTGCCCTTAAGACTCAGAATGATAGTTTCGCATTTGTTCATGAACTTAAGAAAGAAATGCATGCTGATTTAAAGTACATTGGATCCCTTGAAAATAAAATTGACGAACTTGAATCTGATAAGGTAGAATTTTCAAACATGTATGATATGCTCTTGCAAGAATGTGTGTCTAATGATGTTATGTGTTCCTATTTGCATTCGTGTCACAGCCCCAAAATATCAGAGTATAATGGCAACCGAGGGAGTGTGACTTCATGATTATCATACTTCTAAGCAATACAGAACGACCTCTATATGAGACGTTTTAAGAAAACGGATCACTTGAATTAGGAAATAATAGATTGTTTAAACATTCAGCGGAAGCATAAAATAGACAATACAACATTGTTTTAAATAGTATAAGTGATCTTCAGATAACTGGAAAAATGACTGCAATGCATGAGACTTCATATAGCATCTTCATACTTAATACCTGAGAAAAACATTGCTAAAGTGTCAACATAAAGTTGGTGAGTTCATAGGTTGTTAAGCAGAAAAAGTAGTTGGTTTATGAATCACAAGATTCACCCGCATAGGACGAATAACAAAATACAAAGTCATATAAATTGCATTACTATTGTCTAAGCTCATGACACCGAAGCGTTAACATATACCAATGATAAATGAATGCCCTTGCAGGTGTCTAACCCGGGACACCCGTAGTCTGACTAAAATGAAACTGTGTTTGCTTGACTAATGTCAGTCCAAGACAAACAGGGATTGTCAATCCCGATAGATCTATCCATAACATTCACGCTCACAAAGATTGACGGTTAATGATAATTCAGGCAAATAGCAACTTGGGTTAAATCGAGACTTAGACCAATCATTAATGAGTAATTGTACTTGTATTCACACGTTTAAAAAGCTGTTCTTACCCCCACATAAATGATTTAAAAACATAGAGTTAAAATTTGGGCTATGAAAACTCCACCTTGTCAATGAATCGCCTAAATTGATAAATGGAGTTCAATGCCCCAAATAGTAACTCCAATCTGACACAACCTAAAACTTATGACAATGTCATGAGTTTACGTTCAAGAACTATAATGTATGCAGTAGACTATCTATTGGTCAAAATGGTTATTGTCCGTTTAGGAGTTAACGTTGTACGTATTCAAGCGTTTGAATAAAAACGATAGGCCTAGGAAAACTTTTACAATTAAATAAGTAATCTATACATGGATTTTATACTATATTATGTTCACACTTATATTTACGAAGTTTGTATGATTTATATCTAAGAAATGTAAACATATATGGTAAGTTACAAGGATTTATATTTATCAGCGTTTATTTATTTACATCGAAGTCATTAATTCATTTGTGTAATTATCAGGTTTATACATTACGGCTCGCTCAACTCGTTTAAATTTCTTATCGAAAAATATATTTTTAATCCCTTGACTTTCCAATTAATATTATATATAATATATATTTTATATTCTTTTATTCTCATAATTTTTTATATTTAAACCCGAATAGACTTAAAATATTTTTAGTCGTTTGAACACTTTTTAATAAGCATGTTACATAATTTACTTATTTTAAAACTCGGTTTTGTGGTTACAAATTTTAAATCATAAGAAAATGTTATTTAGATTTCTCCGCTTATCAAAATAAATATCGTTTCGTTAACTAATTTATTAACTAATTTGGGTCTTGAAAACATGCAAGTTCCAATACTCCTTTACGTCTAATTATATACAAACTTACATGCATGTTTTAAATTACCACATGTGTTATAATATGTATCCACCTGCATGTTCTCATATTTCCTTATGTCTAAATAAAATGAATTGCATGCATGTGGCCCTATATGTACATACAAAAACAAATTATATACAACACCAATTATGAGGCTTGTTATTTCCTGCTTGTTTCAACCAACCCAACAGTGGAGTTGGTAGCCACTGTTGTGGTATCTTTTTCCCACATAATGTGATACTAAAACATGTATAACTTGGTTACGAAAGTTACAATAAATACTAGACACAAAGATGAGATTCCCGCCGCAGGTCCCAACATGGCTACTGCTGTCGTACGTCTTTCTTTGTGGTGTGTTTTGCTTATGTTTTTAAACAGGTTTCAGGAGCTAAGGGGTGTCGAGTATGGCCGCACCATCAGGAGGGGGGGTCGGCTGCTAGAGCACAACAATACCAAGGGTGCGTCGACTAGATGAGGGTGGCAGCAGGTTGGTATGAAATCACCAGTGCCTCGCCTATCACCACTATGCGGCAGCAGCAGTGGCAGCAAGCCGCTGTCGCACGCTAGCGCAAGCAGCGGCAACAGTGGCAGCAGCCGACTGTGCTTGCGTGCATATGTGGCTTAAATGCAAGAAGGGTCGAGGTGGGTTGCTATCCCACGAGCAGCAACTTTGCTCCCTGGTGCAGCCAACGACGAGTAAAAGACTCGTTGTGGTTTATTTGGTGACATTTGGTCACGTCTCTATTATACATCGAGGTCACGCCATGAGAAACTCTACGAAATTTCACGTGTAATCTTAGTGCATGACCGTCCTTATTGAGCCAACATAACATATTATGTGTATGTTTTTGATGTTTGCATAAAAAGTTTTCCCTTCGTTCGTTACTCGTACCCTTAAGAAACGATGTGTTTGTTATACTAGTTTTCTATACTCATATTTTGTGCAAGGTAAGACCAAGGTTCATCGGGCATACACCACACACGAAACAGCATGGGTTTTTATGTTGCTACTAACCAATAGCTAATTTGCGAAGGTTTCTTGTTTCGGGGGATTAGACAAGGCTTGACGTGTCATTGGTTTTTGGTGATATCCACGTGCGAATTAAACTTTCTATGACAAAAATAATGCATTGACGATCATAAGATGACTTCTCGTTGAAAATTATCGGTAAACTTGCAAACTTGCAGTACATGACTTTTACTTAACGAAACGAGAATCAAAATTTATTACTGGATCTTACAGCCTCCCCAGGTTAGAAGATTTTGTCTACGAAATCAAGACGTTGTAGGAGCCGGTGGATTTTCAAATAAGTGAGGGTACTTGCTCTTGAATTGGTCCTCACGTTCCCACGTGTACTCTAGACCTCTTCATGCATTCCAACGGACTTTAATGATGGGTATACGGCTTCGTTTGATTTGCTTGACCTCACGGTCCATTATCTCTACAGGTTCTTCAACGAAGTTGAGTTTGTCGTCGAGTTGGATTTCCTCCAGAGGAATAACGAGTGTGTCATTGGACAAACATTTCTTTAAGTTGCAGACGTGGAACACATTGTGTACTCGACTAAGTTCTTGAGGTAATTACAAACGGTAAGCTACTGGACCAATCCTTTCTATGATTCGAAAGGGTCCAATATAACGGGTGTTCCAACTTTATCCAATCCAACGTTTTCTTAATCAGCCATCAACAACCCTCCAGGGCGGACCTTGAGCATAACCTTATCTCACCACTTCAAACTATAACATCAAGGGCCTACGCCTCTTGTCATGCATAGGCTCATTTGTCGGACTCACGTGCAGCTTGCATGCGATCTCTAATCTTGAAAATCTTTTCCGTAGTCTCATGAATAATCTCTGGTCTGGTAAGTTGTGCTTCTCCAACTTCAGCCCAACAAACAGGAAAACGACACTTCCTACCGTAAAGTGCTTCGAACGGTGCAGCTTTGATACTCGTGTGATAACAATTATTGCACGAGAATTCTAATAGGGGTAAATGTCGATCCCAACCATTTCCGAAGTCAATCACGCAAGCTCTTAGCATGTCCTCTAATGTCTCAATGGTCCTCTCACTCTGACCATCGGTCTGAGGATGGTAAGCAGTACTCAAGTCTAACTACGTTCCCAATGCTTTATGCAAAGATTGCCAAACTCTCAAAGTGAAATGGCTATCACGATCAGAGATGATTGACACCGGTATACCATGTCTTGCTACTATCTCCTTCATGTACAGCCTTGTCAATTTTTCTGTCAAATCCGTCTCCCTCATTGGCAAAAAGTGCGCAGACTTAGTAAGACGATCAACAATGACCCAAATCGAATCGTATCCTGCTGTCGTTTTGGGTAGTTTGGTGATGAAATCCATTGTTATCTTCTCCCACTTCCATTCTGGTATATCGGGTTGGACCAATAAACCAGATGACCTCTGATGTTCAGCCTTAACTTTAGCGCAAGTCAGGCATTTGCTGACATAGGTGGCGATGTCAGCCTTCATGTTTGGCCACCAAATAACATCTTCAGGTCATGGTACATTTTGTCAGATCCTGGATGAATAGAATACTTTGACTTATGCGATTCGTACATAATCAAAGATCTCATGTTACCGTAACACGGTAACCAACTTCTATTATCTAAGCATAATGTTCCATCAGCGCGGGCTTCTAATTTCTTTAGCATGCCTTCAATATCTTCTGCTTCAACGTTTACAACCTTAACTGCTTCTTTCTGAGCCTCAAGGATTCATGACGGAAGGTCCAAGCCAATGGTCATAACCAAGGCTCTTACTTGCAATGGTTCGATTCTTTCCTTTCGACTCAAAGCATCGCTACTACATTTGCTTTCCCCGGGTGATAACGAATTTCGCAATCGTAATCACTTAGGATTCAATGTCCATCGTCGTTGCCTCATATTAAGGTCCTTTTGGTCTAGGATATGTTGTAGACTCTTGTGGTCGGTGAACACTATACACTTCGTGCTATACAAATAGTGTCTCCAGATCTCTAGGGCGAACACTACCGCTCCTAACTCCAGATCATGAGTGGTGTAGTTCTTCTTATGAATTTTTAGTTTCCTAGAAGCGTATGCAATAACCTTCATTCTCTGCATCAATACGGCACCTAACCCTTTTATGGATGCATCACAATACACCACAAAATTCACTGGCCTTTTCCGATAAGTGCTAAGATATGGTGCAAGCACATAGTTTCCTTTTCAATAGTTAAAAGCTTCTTCCTGTTCTTCAACCCCAATCGAACTTCTGGTTCTCTGCGTAAAGCTCAGTCATGGGCTTAGCTATTTGGAGAATCCATCGATGAATCTTCTATATACCCCGGCAAGACCTAATAACTGGCTAATCTCCCGAAGGAGTGGTTGGAGATTGCCACAAATTCCTTAACAGCTTCATCTTAGCTGGTCCAGCTGAATACCACTGCTATCCATCACTGACCAAGAATTTACCGTATTGATCCAAATTCACAACTTAGAAAAACTTGCATACAGTTTCTTCTTTCCTTCTTCACAACTTCAGAATAGTTCAGGTGTTCCTCGTTCTTTCTCATTGTCGGAGTAAATGAGAATGTTTCGTCGATGACACAATCACAAACTTATCCAAGTATGGCTTGCACACACGGTTTATGAAGATCCATGAACACCGCAGGTGCGTTGGTCAAACCAAAAGGCATAACTCGGAACTTATAGTGTCCGTATCGTGTTCTGAAAGCAGTCTTGGGAATATCTTCTTCTCTAACCCTTAACTGATGATAACCTAACCTTAAGTCAATTTTTGAGTAGATTCTGGATCCTTTCAACTGATCGAATAAGTCATCGATCCTTGGTAAGAGATAACGATTTTTCACTGTAAGTTTGTTCAACTCATGGTAATCGATACACATCCGGAAAGATCCATCTTTCTTCATGACAAACAAGATTGAGCTCCCACACTTAAGAACTTGGCTTATAAAACATTGTCAGAAAGTTCTTTTAGTTGTTCGGCTAGCTCTTTCATCTCTGTAGGTGCAAGACGGTATGGTGCTCGTGCAACCTGTGCAGCTCCGGGTATTAACTCGATATGAAATCTACTGGGCGGTCGGGGTAATCCTCCTCGCAAATCTTCAGGAAATACTTCCGGAAAGTCTCTGACAACAGGCACATCTTTAATTTGCCTCTCTGAAATTTCGGTTTTCTCTTCCTTCATCATTTAAATCAAGAATACTTGACATCCTTGGTCAATGTACTTCTGTGTCCGATGCTTCGAGATGACTTCTAATCTCGATTCTTTTTTAATTCCACTCCTTTCGCCTTGTATGTTAGCATAGTGGGGGGGGGTTCGTTTCTGTACTAAACACGAATGTAACTCCATAGCACACAACTTCTTTCTGCGCAATGTTTGCATCAATCCATTCCGACGACGACGTCAATACTTCCTAAATCATAAGGAGTAAGACCAATTTTGAACGAGTGATTTTGCAAGTTAATATACACCCCTTACAAATATATTTGGTGTTAGTGACTTTCCGCGGCTAGCTCCACATAGAATTTAGAATATTAGGGTTTGTAGGAGGATGTCTATATATTATACTGAAAGCATTAGAACACAAAAGCTTACTAACCGCACCCAGTGTTCAAATAGTACTGAAGCATAGACATTATTGATTAGGAACGTACCATTCACCACGTTGTTATCTTTCACTGCTCTTGCTGCTTCAGCACATAGGCTGTATACTCTGCCAGGGGCCCTGCATCCTCCTTGAGTGCTGGTTGATCTTGTTACTTCCTTAGGGTTTCCATGAGATTTTGCCTTGATTGGTTCTGAGGGATTTGGCGGGTTGCTCGAATTTGATTCCCACCGCCTTGATTACCATTGTTCGGAACTGTCACGCTTGTTCTTGTACTGTTCCTTTTTCCTTTCGCACAAATCCAAACAAGTGACATCACTTCCCGTCCTACCTCCTATGGCTACCTGGTCCTCATTGGTATTCGGACGAGGTAAGAGCGCGGCAGTCTTTGGCCTTATGTCCTACCTTTCCACAGTTGTAACAAGCAGGAGGGCATGCGTCAGTGTGGTGTCGTCCACATTTTTCGTAGTGAGGTAACTTGCAAGCATAAGAACCTTGCCCGACTGTAAACACCCTTACTGTCTCTAAGCGTTTGTTCGAGTTAAGGTTTCTAGCGTTATTGGTGTTGTTGAGGTTATGGGTGTAGTGGTTTCCGTTCCATTTCCGTTTTGTCGCCCGCTATTTCTCCTAACTCCTTGACCACATGTACATCAAAACTGAAGCCATGTCAATTGCTTCATGCAAGTCTACTGGTTTGGATGATGTTACGATACACTCTTGATGCCAAAGGTAACACCTTCGAATGTAACTCCCATCAAAACCGGTCGGCGTTAGGTACAATGTCGGGCATAAGAGGATGAGTTTTTGGAAACGTTGATGTAGCAGTAAGGTTTTACCCTTCACTTTTAAGTTCCACAACTCATGTTCCATTTGCTTGATTGCATTCCTATTGCAGTATTCCAGATGATACATATCCTTGAAATCCTCCCAAGTGTGGCAATGAGCGGATATCGAGGGTAACAGAAACGAACATATAAGTTCACCAAGTTAAAGCACCAATCTAAGGAGGTGCTAGAAGCAAATTTGACTCGGTCACCTTCTGCAACGTTGCTAATCCCAAATTGAGATTCTAGTTTCTCAAACCATCGGGTTAAGCCTATAACACCTTCAGTACCACGGAAGTTTTCATGCATAACTGCATGGAATTCCTTGTAGTTGCATGTCTTGTTCTGGGAATAGTTGGATCCTAGGGTGTTCTCTTCTTGAGTGCTTGCAGCATGAGTCACAGCGGCAGCTGCGAGTGCTTCAGCAACTCTTGTGGCAATGAGCTGAGTGATATCTGAGTGTCAATGCCACTGTTGATATCCACATTGTTTCGGTTGGTTGAACGATGGCTAGGCTCCGGTAGACAGTTGGTGCGTCGTCCGGGGTGGCCATTTTCTATAAGAGGGACAATGAAAATGACAGTTATGACATGCACGAAAATTATACGTGTAAAGATATTACTACAAATGACATGTTTCTTGAAATCAATACTGTTATTATTCGCAAACACGATGTTTATTTCCAAGAGTACGGGAATACAAGAGTTCACTAGCCGTGACAAACCCATAGCTTAGTGGTTATACAAAAGACGGAAATAAAACTAGTTGTTGTTACGATAGATTCGCTGAATCACTTCCTCGAGTGGCATCCTTTCCTCTTCTATCATGCTTCTTCCTGAGCATTACTAGCACGATCCTCCGCATCCTCACACAATTGTCTAAGTTGAGTAATCAATTCGTCCATCGTTAGTGCCTCCAACGAACTTTTCGCAACTCGGGGCTTCACATCCCACAGTGTTACGAATGCTTCTAACTCCTCTAAACAGGAATTTGGGTAACGGTCCATGTCCTCGAGAATGGTATGCAACTGTCCTCTAAGGCGCGTTGTGCATACGGTCAAGGCTGTCTCAGGTACAGGCACCGAATTCTGACCAGTTTCTGTTAGAGCTTCCTCTCTCTGGGTGGGGTCCGTTTCAGCAATCATCCGCTGGTAAGCAGCCATCGTGAATGGGGATGAAGGTGAGGGTGGTGAGTAATAGGATCAAGTAGATAATCATCAAGGTTTAAAACAGAAATTCTTCTGGCACTGTTCAGAAAGATTTGGCTCAATAGGTGGGAATTAGCAAAAACGAGCGGTACGTCCAGATATTAGGGGGAAATGTGATAAACAGATGGCAAAAATAAGTACTATCCTAGTGATAGGAGTTGCTCCTGTGGTACACCTGAGGAAGTGTTTCGGGGAATCTGGGGCGTACAGTGTAGTGTTATCGGTGTGTCTCAATTCATCCGAGTTCGACATGTCGCTGAGACAAGAAAATATGAAATAAGGATATAGGTATATTTCAAAATATGCGTAGTTAAGCCTGTTTAATGCACATGTAACACATATTAAGTATATGTATATGTTTAATACACATGTAACCCATATTAAGTATATGTATCTCATATATGTCTATGTCACATGTATCCCATTTTAATATATATGTACTAATCCTTTGATTGTTGAGTCCTATGTACCCCATATTGAGAAACCAACAATGACAGACAATAGAAGCATAATAAGCAATGTTAACTAGATAAGTAGTTTATAGTCTAGTGCCGTACCTAATCAACCTAATTTCGCTATAGCTCAGGGCTCTGATACCAATCGTCACAACCCCTAAAATATCAGAGTATAGATGAGGCAAACCGAGGATGTGAACATCATGATTATACCTACTTCTAAGCAAAACCAAACACCATTATATGAGACGTTTTAAGAAACGGATCACTAGAATTAGGAAAAAAAAGATGTTTAGAACATTCAGCGAAGCAAAAATAAGAACAATACACCATTGGTTTTTAAATGATACAAGTGATCTTCAGATAACAGAAAATGACTGCAATGCATGAGACTTTAATAGCATCTTCATACTTAATCTGAGAAAAACAATGGCTAAAGTGTCAACAAAAAGTTGGTGATTCTATTTGTATAAGCATATAAAATGTCGTGTTATGCACACAAGAATTTCACCCCATAATGACGATCAAACAGATACAAAGGCCATATAAATTGCATTACATATGTGTCTAAGCTCAATGACAACACCCGAAGCTTTAACATAATAACCAACAATAAATGAATGCCCTTGCAGGTGTCTAACCCGGGACACCCGTAGTCTGACTCAAATGAAACTGTGTTTGCTTGACTAATGTTAGTCCAAGACAAACAGGGATTGTCAATCCCGATAGATCTATCCATAACATTCGCGCTCATAAAGATTGATGGTTCATGATAATTCGGGCAAATAGCAACTTGGGTTAAATCGGGACTTAGACCAATCAGTAATAGTAAATTGTACTGTATTCACACTGTTAAAAACGCAATTGTTCTCACACACCCAAAAGGATGATTTAAAACATAAAAGTAGAGAAGGGCTAATGAAAACTCACCTTGTCAATTAATCGCCTGAAATTGATAATGGTTCAATGCACGCCAAATAGTAACTCAGTCAGACACCTAAATAATTATGACAAGGTCTGAGTTTACGTTCAAAAATTAATGTATGCAGTAGACTATGCAATTGGTCAAAAGGGTATTGTCGTTTAGGAGTTAACGTTTTACGTTTTCAAGGCGTTGATTAAAACGATGGCTCTAGGGACAACTTTACAATTATAAGTATCTATACAGGGATTTATACTATTATGTGTCGCACTTATATTTACAAGTTTGTGTGATTTATATCTAAGAAATGTAAACATTATTTGTAAGTTACTAGGTTTATATTTATCGCGTTTATTTATTTCAAATCGAAGTCATTAATTTCATATTGTGTAATTATCCAGGTTATATACATTACGCCTACGGCTCGCTCAAGACTACTCTTTTAAAATTTCTTATCGAAAAATATATTTTTAATCCCTTGACTTTCCAATTAATAATATATATATAATATATATTTTATATTCTTTTATTCTCATAACTTTCTAATTAAACCACGAATAGTACTGTAAAATATTTTAGAGCGTTGAACACATTTTTAATCAGCCGTGTAAATTTATTTACAGACAACCTTTTTAAAACTCGGTTTTTCGTGGTTACAAACAAATATTAAAATCATAAGAAAATGTTATTTAGATTTCTCCGCCTTATCAAAATAAAATAGCGTTTCGTTAACTAAATTATTAAACTAATTTGGGGTCTTGAAAACATGCAAAGTTCCATACTCCTTTACATCTATATTATATACAAACTTACATGCATGATTTTAAATTACCGAACAATGTGTAATAAATATGTATCCTCCACCTGCATGTTCTCATATTTTTCCTTATGATCTAAATAAAATAAATTGCATGCATGTAGGCCTATATGTTACATACAAAAACAAATTAAATACAACACCAATTAATGAGGACTTGTTATTTCCTGCTTGTTTCAACCAACCCAACAGTGGAGTTGGTAGCCACTGTTGTGGTATCTTTTTCCCACATAATGTGATAGTAAAACATGTATAACTTGGTTACGAAGTTTATAAATGGACGAACACAAAGGAGATATCAATGCGGAGCAGGTCTACAATGCTACTGTTGTCGTACGTCTTTCTTTGTGGTGTGTTTTGCTTATGTTTTTAAACGGGTTTCAGAAGCTAGGGGGTGTCGAGTATAGCCGCACCATTAGGAGGAGGGTCGGCTGCTAGAGCACAATAATACCAAGGGTTCGTCGACTAGATGAGGGTGGCAGCAGGTTGGTATGAAACCACCCGCGCCTCGCCTATCACCACTATGCGGCAGCAGTAGTGGCAACAAGCCGCTGTCGCACGCTAGCGCAAGCAGCGGCAACAGTGGTAGCAGCCGACTGTGCTTGCGTGCATATGTGGCTTAAATGCAAGAAGGGTCGGGGTGGATTGCTATCCCACGAGTAGCAACTTTGCTCCATGGTGCAGCCAACGACGATTAAAAGACTCTTTGTGGTTTATTTTGTGACATTTGGTCACGCCTCTATTATACATCGAGGTCACACCATGAGAAACTCTACGAAATTTCACGTGTAACCTTAGTGCATGACCGTCCCTATTGAGCCAACGTAACATATTATGTGTATGTTTTTGAAGTTTGCATAAGAAAGTTTCCTCATTCGTTACTCGTCCTTAGGAACGATGTGTTGTTTACTAGTTTTCCATACGTCATTATTTTTGTGCATGGTAAGACCAAGGTTCTTGGGCATGCACACACACGAAACATGCATGGGTTTTTATGTTGCTTACTAACCATGCTAATCCGAGGTTCTTGTTTAGCTAGACAAGGCTAGATGTGTCTTGGGTTTTTGGTCGTTTGTTAGGCCATAAAGGAAATTGACATAGCATGATAAATGCTAAAAAAGAAAAGAAACTTACAAATGTCCAAGTATTGTTAGATGGGTCGAAGCGTGACGATGACGAGAAGCTTGAACCAAATCCCTTGGTTACTACTACTCCGAACCCGATGTCTCCTAGCTCGAAAGTCCTCACTCAAATTGTATTGATTAACTCTTGTGTTTCAATATTTTTGTGATAGAGTAACTCGAGTATGGTCCCTGATTTATACTCGGAGTCTTTGATTGGTTACTGAAATATTACATGTGAATGGTCCTATACCACTATTGAATCATAGTGAATTTCTCTAATACTATTAGTCATTATGCCTCTTCTCTAATACTATTATAGAATCTTTACTATGCCTTTTCATTCAAATTAAAAAAGCATCATGTTATGATAATAAGTAAATGTGATGGAAAAAAAAAAAAAAAAATAAAAAAAAAAAAAAAAAAAAAAAAAAAAAAATTATTCAAAATAAGAAATGGGTAGGGTAGTGTGTGTAAGAATGTAATGATGGTTGTTTCTTCATTATTGCATATTGCTTTCTATAGGTTTTCATATGTACATATCAGATGTTGGTTTTCATATGAATATATATATATATAGTTTTATTTTATCTTTGTTGAATTTAATTATAGTTGTCATGGTTATTAATTTGTATGTATGAGGTTTTATGAAGTGTTACAAGTAAATGGCCTCGTTTAACAAAAGTGAAATAAGTATGGTTTTTATCGTTACGCGTCCTAAAATATCCTTTTAGACACAGAGTCATAATTTCATGAACTTAAGCAAGAAATGCATGCTGATTTAAAGTACGTTGAATCCCTTGAAAAAGAAATTGACAAACTTAAATCTGATAAAGCAGAATTCTCAAACATGTATGATATGCTCTTGCAAGAATGTATGTCTAATGATGTTATGTGTTCTTATTTGCATTCGTTATTTGATTTAGATGCTCATGCTGAATTGCAATGCTTATATGTTCATAAAGTGAAAGAATGTGAATATCTTGCACAAAAGCTTTCGAAACAAACTGAAACTGTTAGTAAAGAAGTTTATAATGAGCTTTTTGCTAAATTAGAAAAACACTCAATTTCTCTTGAACTTGCTTTACAACAATGTCAAGAACAAATGAAAAATGACACAGTTTGCAAAGAAAAAACGTCAAATGTATTTCTGAAAGAACGTGAACAATACTTTGAAATACAAGATTTGAAAGCTCAATTGCAAGACAAGAACATTGCCATAAGTGAGTTAAAGAAACTCATTGAGAAGAACAAAGGAAAAGGTGTGGACACTAATTTTAAAAACTATCAATTTTGGGGAAACCGCCTTTGCAACCAATCAAAAATCAACCAGTGGTACGACAACCAACTGCGTATAAATCTGAACGATCCCAATTGCCAAGGAATAGGATTGCCTCCCAAGTTGGTGTGTCGAATGATTTGACAAAACCAGTCACTCTACATTCTTGGCCTCAAGTTAGGAAATCGTCTTTTGCCTTATGATGTGAATGCACCGCCCTTCTAGGAATAGCCCAAAGCATGTGTCATTTCAGTCACTTAGGGAATCTGTAGGCTCAAATGACATGGTTCATAACTACTACCTAAAGGAAGCTAAGAAAAAAAACACAACTTCAGAAAGACAAAGCCTTGAATACCAAACCTAGTGTGCAACAATCTGCTAGATTACCAAACACTGCTAGTGGTAACAAACCGAAACCTAGGAACTTTAATCAACAACCTAGGAATTGGCCACCATCCATGAGTAGTCGTGTATTGAATAGAACTGTTAACACAGCAGAACCACCTAAGAATCAAAAGACTTTCTTAAAGTCAAAAGACTTGGCATGTCCTACATGCAAAAAGTGCATTTACAGTGCAAATCACGATGAGTGCATCTTAAAATACCTCTCAAAGGTGAATTCCCGTAAAGCGACTCTAAGAATCATGGTAGACAGATCCCCATAGGACAAAGGTTTTCTCCAAATAAGTCCTCCAATGTGTATCTGAAAACAACGCCTCCTAGATCTGGTCTTACATGGAAACCAACGGGTAGAATCTTTACTCAAGTTGGTCTTAAGTGGATTCCCATTAGAAAGTCAGTTGAAACCCGCTACAACACGAATGATAGTGCTTCACCATTAGGAAAGGAAACACATAATCCTAAAACTGTTATTTGTGCAAACTCTTCATCTTTGAGTGCAGGTACTTCAATGGCTTCTGAACCCATCTCCTCAAAGGGTTCTTCTAATGTAAATATTCTATCAACATCTTCTTTGTATAAACATTCCATTTTTAATTATGTTAGAAAATATTTTTGAAAAAGAAAATACAAAAATATTAAATTTCAAAAAGTAAAATACAAAATTAAAAAAAAATCTCAAAAAGAAAATACAAAATCAAAAAATCAAAAATTTCCAAAAAGAATCTTCTCGACATGTCTCTTGGAATCGATAACATTTACGTACCTAGAAATGTTGATTAACATCGACACGGGCGTGTAAATGAAGTTCGAACAGGAGTTTCAAATGCTTTCAAAACATGTCATTTATATTTTTCTTCATGGTTTATTATTAAATGTCAGATAATAACCCGTTCTTCAAACAAAAGGAAAATGTACACTTCAGTGCATTTATCCTTAACAACGTAAAGAGAAATCTTTTCGGTCTTGAGCTATTCAACAAAATATTCAAAGTTTTGTAGGTCAAGTCAATGGCTTGTTATTAGATGACAGATAACAACCCGGTCCTCAAATAAAGGAATGTGTATAATCATGTACATTTATCCTCACAATGAGAAGATAACAACTTCTCGGACTTGAGCTGACATAAAATGTCAATTCTAAAGACATTCAAAGTCTTTCGAGCTCAAGTAACATTGGTTTTTTGAAAACACGTTGAACATAATTTTTCAAGAATTTCTTAAAAGGTTCTTCAAAATCTTTCAAAATTTTGTATTCGACACTCCCTCCTCATGCATCTTTCAAAAGTCGAATCATTTTTTATAAGTGAATCGATTTTTGAGGGGGAGCGTTTAAAACCAAGTTTTAATGCGTTTAGGCACATAATTACATGTCTATTTTTTATGTCTAAAACATTTCATAAAATGTTTAAACAAATGAAAAATGTTAAAATATTAATAATATTTAAACACTTATTTTGTTAAAACATATACAAGTAGCTCAAACTCAATTTCACATGGAATTTACAAAGTCATAATCCTATTCTCTTAAAACAGTTCCACATAACTCATGCTGTAATAATTTTCTCCTCACAGAATTTTCAAGTCAAATTTTAATCACCGGGTATTTCAAAAACTAAGTGTATTAGTATTTAAAATAAGGGGAGAAATGTAATTAACATGTGATCTGGAAAATAAAAAGTGATCTAATCGACTCAAAATGTGCTCTTCAAAAAAGGTTTTATGGTTACGATCTCATACCTAACAACATCTTAATTTTAAGATGATTTTGAAGTCACAAGGTGGTTAGGTTTGGTATTAGTCCTATGATCCAACCAGAACCGGAGGGATCTACCCAAGGACACTCCATAGTTAGAAATAGCAGTCCTTAGGTATGATTAGAGATGAATGAGTATAAGGGAATAATGCCGACTAAAATTAAGCTAACACTGGAACAATCACAACAAGGTGTTATTAATGACGTCTTGGTAAGCATTGAAGGGGTTGGAGAATTAAAAGGAAATGTATGGATAAAGGGTGAAAACAAAGCAGCCCTCCACACAACTTAGGCAGAAACCAAGTCAATACATAATCTACCAAAATCACAAAGATGATTGTTGGTATTGAAGAAATCCGTCATGGACCCAGTGATGCAATGCACAACCCTCCCCAGCCATTCGAGTTTCTCTCAAAAGAAACTTCTCTCATTTGTTACGAAGATACACATGTTATCTATTGACATCTCACTCTGAGATTGTTGATATTGAATAGGTGGCAGTCTGCTTCAGCCTTCGATTACTAAAACCAAAACGCACTAATCGAGTCTAGAGCTAAGAGATCAAAAAAATAAATCTCATTAGGACATTTCATTACAAACACTTGTTGAACACTAATAAGTACACAAGCTGATAACAAAAGTCCTACGCATTATCCTTGTGATTTTGCTAGAACATCCGAGTGATACTTAAGTATTCACCGTGAAGATGGAAATCCTGCTTGAGCCAACATCAAACAAGCTCTTTGTAGGTGACTTGTGCGATTCTATATGAATCAACCTTGTGTCAACTAGAAAGAAATGATGGTGCGATTCCATGTGAATTAAACTTGTTCCAGTAAATGAATTGACGACTCAATCGGTAAGATAGTAACTAATTGATTCACTCATATTGTGTTGTCTGCTTTGAGACGTTCCAGTATTGAGAACAAGCAAGTACGGTGAATCTAATGCATACGCGTTAGAGTATCTAACACTTTGAGCTGAAACCCTGTCAAGGAGGTTCTTCTAAAATTGAACCTATCTGCTTACAGGTACAGTATTTATACTGTAAAACGGTACTATGGAACCGAAGGTTAATCTAACCAAATCTGGACGAATAACAAAGCCATAATCGTCAACACGCTTTAATGCTAACTGTTTTATTACAGGATTCATATAAAGATGGAGATGGAGATGCCTCATTCTAGTTGAAGTCGGATTCATTACCACATGCTCATGCTTAAACTACAAAGACATACTATAAGCATCGAGATTCAAGAATCAAGAAAGCTCAAGAATTAAAAGACAAAGACTTCCACACACTCTAATATACAAGATCCTCCTTTAATATATCAAGTCTATCAAGGGAGATTGTTAGCAAGCTTTCAATACGATGCAAAGTATGAGCATGTTGGTCAAGACACAAGATCGCAAGGTGGCAAAGACGATCAAGACAAACAAGGAAAAGATTTAAAGATCTCGAAACTAAAGACAAAGTCGAAAGACAATAACAACGGCTCAAGATCAAAGATCATAAAGCATGAAGGAACAAGCCTACAACAAGAAAAAGACTAAGACAAAGACAAGAGCTTAACGACAAAAGCAATCTCATGGATCTCATGAAGGAGTGTCACAATGAACTTACTTCGAGGGAGATTGTTAGCCTCAAAAATATTGACTCGAACATGAAGTTCGTTCATTAGGAATATTAGGTCTCGGTCATTTATTAAATAGGCTAGAACAGGAATCGGGCTCGTTAAATTAATCTAATATTGTATGTGTTAAGGACTAAGGTCCAAAGTAATCCTGAGCCCAACCCATGATCAAACACCACACGACCTAACAAAATCCTTACAAGGTCGGGCCATTAAGGTGGTATAAATACCCCTCTCCAAGTGTGGAGAGGGTGTTGGTTCCATTTGTAATTTTCACAAGTTTAATCAACCATCTATTTTCTCTCTACTTTCTCTCTCTTGTTTCTCTCTCTAAAATTCTTATCATCTCCTAACTTATTTTCTTGGTCATAATGGTGAAGTGAAGGTGATATTGGGTTACCGACATTTGGTATCACTCGCCACGGGTGGGTTAAGTGTTTCGTGTGATTTATTGAGCTTATAAGCTCTCGACTTATTTTCTTGTCTAGTTTATTTTTTTGCTTTCTTGTGAACTCGTTATACTTTTAAATTCACAAATCTCATCACGTTAAATCTGTATCATTTAACAAAATTTTGTATATCACTTGGGCTGTTTCATTCGTTGGCCCAAAACACGTGAAATATTACATCAAAATAATTTTGTGTTCAAAATCAGTTGTCTTATTTTTTTTGTCTTTATGACTTAGTGTCAATTTTTTGTTTTTTTTAAATCTT